>CM030374.1:3633943-3710839 GCA_003604175.2 Clonorchis sinensis | reverse complement strand
TCCATCCATCCATCCATCCATCCATCCAGAATTCCTGGTAGAACTTCCATCTCTGTTTCGATCAGGCCAGTCGCTGTGAGTGAGCTATCAGATTCTCAAGGCCATACGTAGAAATAACTCTAACCAATGCCACGGAAACGCAGTTGCACATGGGTTTGCCATGGCTATTCGGTCAATCTATTTAACCCGTCATTTCTCATGTCTAATCTCTTGACTACTATCATCTGCGCGTTTTTGCACGAAAATTTTCATTACTCCAACTAGCTGTGGCGTCGTTTCTTTGGCTTACATCACCCGGCACCAATCCAACTTATTTCAAGGGCTTTCAGAGTCACGATAAAATCACGTAGTTTATGATGCTGGGGTGCTTTATTCAGTGTGTGGCCCCAAAAATATGGGGCATCTAATCATGGATCTGTTGCATTCCTCGGACGGTTTTTAGACTGAACGGATGCGCGCCATCTCCCTCAATGCATACTCATTCTTCCCCGTGATCGAAGAACTACCATACCTCAGAGAACACATTGCCACGGGAACTATCTTATTTTCAGCAGAGGTTTTGTCCAATAAGTAAAGCCAATCTATACTGAAAGCCTGAGAATTGTTGTGCAGTTGTTACGTCTTTATTGGGGATCATCAGCAGTGCTCGTCCTGTGGGGAGTTGCGAACCCACGACTTCCAGTCAGTAGATTGAACACCCTACCATTCGACCGAGAGTCGCTGATTAGCATTGTGATTAACTCGCACTTAGACGGGATTAGGCACTGCTCATCTTTCAATCACGGGGACCATATAATCGGCCATATGTTGATCGGCTCACCGAGTGACTGACTGACCACTGTGTATCTTGTGTCATATGTTAAGTGTATCCACTACAGACGGACTGCAATACGATGAAAACCCTAAACCGAACGGTCACATGTTTATTGTATCTATACTATCTCCTATTCAACAGTCCATTATTTTTACACCGTCGTCCTCTTAAAAAGTCCCACACACCCAACCCTCCAGAATCCCTTTTGCTACGCCAGATCCATCACAGACCCAGACAGGTATTCGCAAAGCGGAATAACCTATAGGCGTACTTCCCGCGGTCTTTCAGGTTGTTCAGCAAAACAAAATACGTTCTCAGGACTTGGTCGAAGGCACTGCTGCTTTCACGTACAGAGTTGATATGCTGGGAGGCTCCTTTGCAGTACCGCTAGCCTCAGGCTATTCGAAAGGGGGAACAATCCTTACTCCGTTCCCTCTAACAGGCCGTGTCTGCCTGCGCTGATGTAGAAGCTGGGTAAAAAAACCCCATTATCTGAGTCCTCTCGTTGAGTTTAGAAGATCCTAAGCTGCGATCCGTTTGCCTTCTCCACTAGCATCCAAACAGCCCCTGCAGACAACAAAGGGAACCAGGTGTTTTGGAAGTACCCATCAGTCACCCGCCAACCACTACTACTGGTCACCTTTACTTCAACTTGGAAAGAACTATCGTTTTCTGGCTACATCCTCAGAGCAGCTTCCAGTGGGACTTCACCCTCGTATACCAAGAAGATGAACTGGAAACCCATACAATGAACACATTCGCCTCTCTGTGGGTGTGATTCTTCGCTTACAGGAAGAATCGTCTCCCTCTCTCACGTGGGCAACAGGTGTTCGCTGCTGATCAAACATGCAAGTAGTGTCTGGTCAAGTGTCCTGCATCTGATGGAAGATTTGTATGAAAATTATTGGATAGCTTTGTAGTGTTTTTTCATCATAGCTTAATATTCAAACGAAGTACAGGAAATTTCAAGAGGAAGCTTGAGGATTTCCACTTTTCAAAAACTTTGTGCAAGTGAGGCTTTTTATCTTTGTGTCTGACAGCTTGTAACGTGTTGGTGAATAGACAGCTCACCACTAGGTGGCGGTCTTCCCCGTGCACATCAACCAAGACAACGTGTTCCCTTCCAATCCTCTGTTACTCTTCCAGTCACTCGCCTCTTCCCCATAGTCCAATGCCCTCCGGTAGGTTGAGAAAATCTGAGTTTTGGTCAGACGTGAAGGCTGTTTCACTCACGATGCTGATCAGCTGCTCGTAACCTAAATGTTTCGCCTTGAGCTAAAGGTAAGAGGGTTGTGGGTTCGAACCTTTCTGAGGTCCCATTAGGTGCCTACCGCTGGGGATTTCCAGTAGGGTGGAAGCGTCCATACAGTGCTTCTCGCTCTGACAGTCTAGAGTTAAGTTAAGTCTAGTTTAGACGAGTTTAATTTAGTTTGGTTCAGTTCATATTTTCAGCTCACAAACCGTGCACCAAGGTGCAGGGGTTCCATCTGATACAGCTTCGAGGAGGAGGGTTAAGAACGTGAGGTTTACTCGTTGAACAAGATGGCTCATTAAGTTTACTGACGTCGAATGATTCTGTGTGACGTGACAGGGATTAAGAGTGGTGCAGTGAAATCAGTAGGTTTGATGCAAAACCACCATTGGCTGCGTGGCAACCATATCCGTCATGGTCACTGACCATTGCTTTATCTCCTTTCCCGGTCCCCGTTCAGGAAGATGGTATTTACCAATGCAACTGAGCTAACTTGTGGGGGCTTTCATGGTCCGTTGCACGTCATGGAATGACTACCTCTAGGTCGCCCCCACGAGTTATCTGACAGGGGTCCCCTGACATACAAAGTACATGGTTTAACCGGCATAATTTATGATGGGTGAGCAACTGATCTATAAACGGAGAGTAAACTTTTTCCAAAACCATTCAGCCTACCCCATCAGCACTGATATCATTTTCCCACCGGTCCAATGCGCAATGCTCCGGAGGCACCGATGGCCCAATACGGAGGCTCCGAGAATCTTTTTCAGTCAGCAGTCACGCCTCTGATCCATGAAGTAGGAAAGCTCAGACCGTGGCTTCATACAATCTGCCATTGAGAGCAAAGCTACCGTCACATCGGCTTTTGAAAAAAGCACGCATTGGCCTTCTGGATTCGGCAATTGATTCGTTCTCCCCCCAGTCTATCGGTACTTCTGCAGCAACTCAGTTAAGCGAACCTATCTGCTACATCAATTGGCTCACCTGCAAGCATAAAATTCGAGTTTTGGTCAAACCCAGTCTTGCAGAAGCACCTTACACGTTGTGTCTTCGAAGCGCATACCGAACTGTGTGGCGGAATTATTTGGACCAAATGGTCTGATGCAAGAGGAGCAATGTCCTCGGCGCAGTCAAAGTTTGTAAGCAAACCTCTTTGTAGAATTTTGAACCCTGAGGTTTTAAAGACAGGTAAAGAAGATCCAAGCAGCATACGACCATTGCAGGTCGTTGGAAGGAGTGGCAAAATTCCAGAACTCGTCGCAAGATAAGGATGCGATTGATGCCGCATTGACCAGGGAAAAACTCAGTTTGGTTTTCGCGAATCTGGCCCTCCGGATGACGGATCAACCTGCGCAGTATACTGTCAGAAAGAACCTCGGAAGTTATAACCACTAAGCTGATGCTTTGATGGTTTCATCACGACATTCTTGCGCCATTTTTGTATACGGGGAATCACGGTCGAGGTGCTCTATTCTGTTGGAATTCTTTTCTCATTCCAGACATTGTGCAGGAGGCTAGTTAGTGATATCGTCTGTTTTGGTGCTTAATGGTGCTAACCTGAAACATGGGGAGAAGTTTTTACTATTTTACTCGGATTTAAAGTACAGGGTGAAACTCAGTGAGCCTCACCGTCGAAAGATACAAGCACAAAGGAAAGTGGCTCTAAGAAGCGGAAATCACATCCGGCTCAGGCGGGCTCTACCGTCTCATCTACTCAACGTTCTGACGGTGAGGAAGATATGTCTGATGATTCGGCTCCTGACTTGAAGCGTCCCAAGTCTGCGGGTACTGGTGCACTGGCGGTGACTGCTGGCCGACATAAATCCTTCAAAAAACCTGGCACCAATACAAGTCGCCGCAAAGCCGATGAGGATGAAGAGGATGATGACTTGGACGATGACGGGGACGATGAAATGGATGGCGCTTCGGTTGGCAAGCGTTCTTCATCCAGTACGAAGGCCGTTAAGAAGCGAACAACAGCTAATGGAGCGGAGAAAAATAAGAAGCCGACGCACTCCAGCTCTTCTTCGGTGCGTAAGTCAACCACCGGTAGCAAACTTAGCCAGCCCAAGGAGAAGCGTGCTAAAACTGGCAAAGGGAACAAAGGTAGCGGACCAGACGGTGATGCAGATGCCAGCGGCAGCGAAATGTTCCACTACGACACCGAAGAGTGTTCTGCTCGCCCGTGCAAACAGCCTCAGGATATCGCTATAGATTGGATTCAGTGCGATAAATGTACGCTCTGGTACCATCAGGTCTGTGTCGGCCTGAAACCAAGTGAGGCCAACGTGGAAACATATTACTGCCCATATTGTAAGACGTAATCCAGTCCACATTCGTTCCCGTCTGTTGGACTGCGCTCAAGGTCTCCTGTACATACGCCATCCTTTACTACAATGCATGATCTACGCAAGCGGTTCCCCAGTTGGATACACTTTGCCTACTGTACACCACAGCATTTTGCGTTGAAATCGCTGCATTTCATCGCGGCCCTTAAGCAGTCTGTTCTAGTAGATTCACAAGGCGAAATCACGTGCTACCACCGCTCCTGTTTGCTCCTGTTCATCCCCATTCCTGTGGAACGAAGAATGACAGTGGCTGGTTTTGCTTAGCCTTGCCTATCGTACTTTTGGATGCGGCGACTTGTTATAATTAAACAGCTGTATATTTAAAACGGCCTATCCTTTGTACATGTTTGTAGATATACTTCGCCGCTACCTTCAACGTTGTTCTGCTCATTTGCCCACTCACCTGTTTTTGTCTACTTACCACTGTAAATGTCTCTGCTGCCGTCTCGTTCGTACACAAGATCCTTCTTTCCATTTTCCCAATGCCGTTTCATCCATCATCAATAATTATGGTTGCAAAACAGTATCCCTTTAGGCAGATGTCTGCGTCAGTTATTGATGAAGAATAAACAATTGTACGAGATATTGTATGTTTCATTTCAGATCGTGTGGTGTTTTATTGTTTCACATTGCGTAGGCAACTAGCAAGTGGACTTCGCTGTGTTCAAGTTACTTTAGGCTCGACTAGACCATTTTTTCCACCTTTATGGGAGCTCACGTAGCTCTTGGTTCGGACTTTTCGCTGTTAGAGCCCTGAAGGGCTGCGGGGTACCATCCAAATTCTCGCTCTGTTCACGTTCATCCGTGCTCCTATCTCCCTGTGTAGGCGATGGCTACGATCGGTGAATATCGTCTATTTATTGACTTAACCAACGGTTGTTTATCATCCATACTGTTCGGATTTTGGTGACCTATTACATTGTGCTAAGGCAAATGGCATGTTTCTGGGCCTGACAAACAGGCGACTGGGTTTATTCTCTTTGGGCACTGTTCCAAAATAAAATAAGCGAAGCTTGTGAGGGACGTTCTAACGTGGTCCTAGCTGCCACCGACGACTGGGACTTCGGCAAAGGTCAGAAGCTTGAGGTAAAAGCAGATACCTTTGGAATGTGAATGCTGTAATGGTCGGTCGCAGCCGTTTTCTGTCACCCCTAGTTCGGTTGACTTTTGATTGTCTTTCAGTGGCTGATCTGATGTGCTTCCGGGCCGACCCATCGAGGACAGCAACCGCAACTGGAATCGGAATTTGCTTCCAATCATGATGAGTCTTTGCAAACGCGCTTTTTAACACCCTGAATCTTAGTGTTAATTAATTCTGTTCCTAATTAAGGATCTGTCTATTGTCACAACTGTGAGTTAGTTTAAGGTAGTCAGGTTTCTGAATGTCTAGTCGCGTAGAACAGTTGGTCGTTTTTCGTCTATTCGCTGCTTGCCTCCATTTCAGCAGCTACCAAAGCACCGTCTGTCCATTATGCCGCCTTATTAGTTCAGCGAAAATTATAGCCATGGTTAATCGAGAGTACCAGTACTGTGAAAACGGCACCGAAGAACAACTGATGATTGTAAACTCAGTAGGAACTAAGTTGTGGGAGCTTTTCGGATGGAATGTAGGTTATGAATGGGTGAGCTATGCCCCATTACGACTAGACAGTCTAAACACCTACAGAATATCGACAGTATGCTCATGCGCCATATGGTTCTTCCCTCACACCCGAGGTCCGCTCCCACTGATTTGGCAGTGGCGTTTCGTGCAAATCTGGTGCTGGTCTTTCTCGAGGGGTCATCTTTTCTAAGTCCCAATGTGTTCTATTATCCTGATCATTCTCCTGGCAACCATGGGTCTTGTTAAGGTCAAAGAATCTCGGTATCGATCTGAAATCTAATGCCCTGAAAACTTGGTAACCTGGTTGAAACTAAGTAAGCACAGTTCCACCATGTGTTCTGGCAGCTCGCCGGTAGTAATCGTCAGTATAGTCCACAAGTGTGCGTGTTACTAAACTGGATGACTAGACTAAGCAAAGCCATTATTCATGGGCCAATCCATGTCATTCCTGTGGGAGATTTTCGGCGCACTGAAGTTGTGGCATACCAGTAAACGTTCTGGAGATGGCTCAGTGGTTAGAGCTCGAATTTGCCTACCAAAAGGTCCGTGGTCCGAGCCCTACCTCTGTGTGTCGACTTCTCCTGTGTAGGTTTGGGGAACTTGGAAGTATCCCAGCCCTCGTGCTTCCCTCGGGTGGCGTGGCAGCTAGGTATTGAGAGGGTGTTACAGCTGAACGATTACTATTTTATCAGTATACTCATTCTAGACCTAGATGCCCCTTTCGTTTCGGTTTACGGAAATGCTGTTTTCCTATGGCGTGCCAGCTACGTGTATAGTGCTCCAGGCATTGCGGAACCAAATGACTGGTAAGGTTCGGGTTTGTAGGAAACTATCGCAAGGTTGTGGAGTTGTCACTGAAGGGACACAAACTACAAACCATAAGGTCACAGATGAAATATTTTTCTAGGTGGTATCCTAACAAGAAGCTAGGTACGTAATACACTACTCATAAGGTTGCTGAAAATTCTTCGACAGCCCACGACCGGTTTCGCCCTTCTTGGGGCTCATCAGGTAGGCGCAGTCCCCGAGTTTCCGTCAACCTTATGTTCTACTTGAACCCACTATTATCCTCAATGCTCCTCATCAGTGCATCTCTTCAATGGCACCCGAAGTTTGGTTCATCTCGTCTGATAATGGAAGACGATAGTGTTGCCTGTTTTTCCTCCAGACTACCGACCTGTCTGGCTGAACAAAAGATTTGAAATACGTGACTGGTAACCAGGAGTTCCAAAGGTCGATACAGTGCTTGTTCCGGTTTCGCTGGTGGATCCACCCTCCTTTCGTGCGTTTTTTCAAGCTAGGTAGTTGCACAGACTTTGATCCACACACACCGCCGTCGTACACGGTCGTTCATCTACTGTCTAGATGCGGAACTGTGGCGGGATTCCTATTCGATCGTTGGCGGCGTGCGTTCCCTTGATAAACCAGTGGTTCGGGTGGAAAAGTCAGGTAGACGCTTCTGTACATATCTCTAGTTTCTGCAGACTGGCTTGGTGCGTGGTGCACCTTCATTACTGAGCCTTCTCGGGTGACTGAGTGCTATTTCACTTTTTGTTGTGGTTTCATACTGATTACTTTCAGAACACTTGTTGCCTCCTGGTCTGTTTGGCTCCCATTAAGACACAATGCCCCGATAACTGTTGGTTCCGGCTTTATCCTGAGATTTCGTCGCATCGCTCTGTTTCCTACAATGAGACCGAATCATTACGGAACTCGTTAGGCTGACAACTCAAGTTGCATGATTCGGTGTGTTTTGAAGTAGCCCTCCACGACTAACTTGGTCAGCTATCTTCCTTGAACCTAGTTGTGGTAGGTGGCCTTGTTTGCCTCGGAAGCTGTCATCGGTGGAAGGTTTGGAAATGAGGTTGTACTGTGCTTATCCGAATTAAAACTTCTTTTAAATCGTTGTGATATAGGGTCCTCAGAGAAGGACGCTAGTACAAACAGTCGTATACGCAGTATTGTTGTGTGTTTGCCTTTTCGACCCACTGACACGCATAAAATAATTGTTTGTAAAAGCCCATGTTTACGCAGTGTTGTCGGTAGGAGCTCCTTGCAAGTGTCGACGGAAATTCCGAGGTCCCGGCTTTGTGGGATATTTTAAGTTGCTTATTCAGCCATCAGGATTGTGCTCTGTATATGGGGGCCGATGGAATACTCCACCAATCGCTGTTCCTGCTTGCTGGTAGAAATTGAGGTGCAGCCGAAGTTTTCGGCCGATGTGCGGCCGACATGGTGCACGAGGACGACGGATTCAACTGCCGGCTTGGTTGTGGTGGATCGCAGACGGACAGATGTTGAATGCTTGCCACTGGAAACCATAGGCACTACGATCAAACGTAGAGTTCAGTGGAAAACATGTATTCCCTGCAACTAGAACGAGAGGAAAACGAAGGATACGAAATCTGTATGCAGCGGAATTTAGCGAGTCAAAATAGCTGGTGTCATTATATATATATATATATATATATATATTATATATATATATATATATATATATAAAACGTTCAGCTGTAGCACCCTTTCGGTGCCCAACTGCCATGCCACCAGAAGGGAGCACGACGGCTGAGATACTGTCAGGTTGCCCAAGGCTAGACAGGGGAAGTCGAGAGGCAGAGGTCGGGTTCGAACCACGGACCTTCCGGTCGGTAAATTTCTCTCATTTCTATCTCTCTCTCTCTCTCTCTATATATATATATATATATATATATATATAATATTGTAGCCTCCCAAAGAAAGACCCGTCCTCACCCGATTGAAACGACTTCACTACGGCCCTGTGGGGTTTGACTTGTAATAGATATCTCTTGAGAAATCACTCCCAAAATCTGTACGTCCACGATGAGGTTCAGTTTCCCTCCCAACAAAGTCCAGGGTGCATTGAGGGGAAACGTACAGCTGAGCATGCTAAATGCTACTCTGTTCCTCCCACTGAAAAATACCGATGGAAGATTTGGTGTGTGGTTGGAAGTTACCAAGTGAGATACAATGTAGATGGAGGTTTACTACGTTGATGCATGAATCGAACGGTTTAGGGATAGTTCATTGTTGGTAAAAGAAAATGGTTACTGGTAGTGTGTCCAAATGTTGGTAACCGGGGTGAGTTAATTGCCTGTTGATCAGATGACGACTGATCTGTTCGCCGAGCTTGGTAGTCGGCTTGCAAACGTTTCGTAACCATGCGAGGGGACGTCGTCAGTGCGCTGTTAGGAAGTGATTCTTTCAATCCTGCTTGTTTCCGTAATTTCTATAGCACAGCCACTGTCCACAACGTGATTGGTTGTTTGAGAATTTACTTTGATCGGTCATTTCGGAATAGGCGTTTCCGAATGAAGGAACGGAATCGCTGAGATGGAGCTATTCAATGAACCAAACAGATAGAAGATAAGCAGACTACACCGCGACGCCAATCCCGAAACGACCGACGCTCCAGACTGTCCTCAAAAATCAGTCACTTTGCGGACACTAACTGCGCCTTAGAAAATATAAACGCAAATGAAGTGGAGGAGTCACTTACCCAACCGCTCACTGACGATGTCTCCTCGCATGGTGACAAAACGTTTGCAAGCTAAGTGCTATGATCGATGAACAGATCAATTGCCGCCTGATCAACAGGCAAAAAACCTGATGTGGAAGGTGTGTGTAGTTGTTGATTGTACGGTCACGATCAGCAACAGGGTATCTTTTTCTTCAATTGGCGGACGTAACGATGATGGCCCACAGTCCTCTAACAAACGAGCCACTTCCATACAAACGTCTGCTTCATCACTAGCTCAATATTGTCCCAACGTTGCGGTGACTTTCGAAATCGGCAGAGGGTCTTGACATGGTTCCAGACTGGATCTCCGATTTTTCATGGAGTCTGTGAAAATCATGGCTGGGTAGGGCACTAGAACAAAATGCGCTAGCACTGAAGACCTTCGCTTCTGATACAATATATTCTACTGTCCTACCGCGAGACAGCGATTCACCTCCATCTAAGTAGAAAAGGACATGTTTTTCATTGTGATGTGGTTTCGTAGTGTTAGCGCCTCCCATTCATGATGAAGACACAGACATGTAGCTTTCCCAACTGGCAGTATCAATAAGCGCTCTGAGTGGATAATAGCGGGTGGAAAACAACGGGAAGCTGTGGTATTGTTGTGTGAATATGACAGAGGCATGCACTGAAGCTGAAGTCAGAAATCCAGGCTCACGAACTTCCTGCAAGCGCCTCTTCTCATTGCGTTTATTACACAAAACGGCTAGTACAGAGCCGCTTGAGGGTGGCAAAGTTAGGAATCGGTGTAATTTCACAGCAGGTTAATCCGTTGATAAAGATATCTGCCAGGGACCGTCTCGATATTGATCTGCAATGCGGTTTTCAAAACCGTAGTCTTTCAGTAAAGATGTGAGTCTCACGTCGAATTGGACAAGGCTTTTCCTGCTGTTCTGTTTGCACGTAGCCAGTTCGTTCAGTTCTAGCATCCTTTCGATGCCTAACTGCCATGCCACCCGAGGGGAGCACGAGGATTGGGATACTGCCAGGTTGCCCAAGCCCAGACAGGGGAAGTCGAGAGGCAGAGGTCGGGTTCGAACCACGGACCTTCTGGCCAGTAAATTTTCCACCTCGCCCCGTAGCCAATAGATAATGTGCAAAAGTCTCGCTTCTGAGCATAGCAGGATCCTGTCGCGACTAGCCGCAGCATTCCACAACGAATTCATAAGCAGTATGATATTGTATCAACGCCAGACCTGTTTGGTTTGAGAGCTTCCACAAATCCAAATCAACAAAAGAATTCTTCAGCTGTAACACCCTTTCGGTGCCTAGCTGCCATGTCACCGGAGGGCTGAATACTACCATGTCGCCCAAGCCTAGGCAGGTGCCCGATTCGGATTCGAACTACGGAACCTCCGGTCACCAATTTTGCGCCCTAACTACTGTGGTCTCTCGAGCTTAGATCCCATAGGAATACACAACATGCAGAACCAGTGGGTGCATTCTTGAAAAGCGCTTGTGTCGTTCGACTCAAAGTCAGCCCCTTCGGGTTAGAGAACCCGCTCCGTAACGGTGAATTTGTATGCTGCTTAAATTGTTTTGATTTAAGCAGGTGAGCATACAAATGTAGGCTTGTCATCGTAATTGAACGTCCAAAGCTTACAAAAGCATACAAAAGATGCACCGTAACTTCAGTCCGGGCAAACGGTAGCCCTACGCTATTTCGGCTATTTCCGGCGTGAGTTGAGTCGCCCATCTTGGTTCTCTCGAATCGCGACTTCGCGGCGGTCTGTGGTAACCCTCTCGCAATTATCGATCTAGTGTTGGTTCCAGTGGCGTGAGCCGTAGAGAGTCTGCTTACCCAGATGTTCAGTGTTCTCCCTAACAGTGTTGATGCAGGTTTTCAACTGACCACCTGGACGACAAGACCATCCTCTATGCGCTCTAGGAACAAGAACAGCTCTGACGATGTGTAGCGGGACTTGAATATGATGAGAATTGACGAGCTTACCATGGTCAACGATAGGACTGCATTAATCACATAAACTCCCTGTATAGTGACTCCAATTAGATTCCCTTACGTTATCCGCGTACAAATAGACGGGCTCATGCAGTCCTGTTCGTCTACATCAGGTAGGTGGCAGTGTCACTCTCGGTTGATAGGGTTTTCATCATTGCGACTATGGTTATCGTTGACCTACCATGCTGGAGGCAGAGCAGATATCAAACCGAACACGTACCTGACAAAGAACTGACACTCGGGTTTTCCATGCAGTTCGGAACTTCATCGTATACTGTGCTTCATCTCATAAGGTCACATCCACGGGACAGACGGAAATCGTTCTGTCGTGCGAGGAATTCTCTCCAACTAATTTTTTTCTACTCATAAATGATCTGAAACATACCGACGTATTCAGACTTTAATGGATACTACGTGACCCGTTTCTGCGACTAGTGGTTACCCGCACTTCCTCGGCTTTAACACACGTTATGTCACCTCCAAATCTTTGTGCTTAGGCATTTTTTATTCTTTGGTTTCACCATTGCACCAAAGGAGTACTTGGTGTCGTTAGTTGGTAGCTCAGTTTTTGTCTGCCGATCAACGTGGTTGTTTACTATCGATTGCTTGTCTAACAAAATTCGGTTGGGCAAGTGGAACTCATCAAAACAGGTCCAAGTGAATTTTAGCCAGCTGTAGGACACCACGTATATCTCCGGCATAAACATGCCTTGACAAAAAGCGTTTCTCACTTGTTCATCTTCACACGGGAAGACAGTTCTGTTCGGTTTCTTTAGAATGATTCTTCACTGGGATTTCACTCGGTGTTGTTTGATCAGACATAATGAACGAGCATTTTCCGAAATACAGTGCTCACTGAGTCTAACGAACTTGTGTACAACTGTACGACGTAATACGACAGGGTGACCGCACGGAGTCGTTTGTTCTGCCGTCCGGAATGTGCCTATGACCTAATTTTCTCCAAAAAAATGCACAAAACGTGTTTTTTCAGACGTTTCTTCCAGAACCGCTTCTCACGAACCAATAAATCGGGATGTTTTGGCCGAAAACACCGAGTGCTGGTAGCAAAAGCCACTGACAGGAAACGGCAATGCGAGCCTCCGGTGTGAGCAAAATTGAGCGGGCATGTCACGTGTGAGCTGGTCTTCATACATGTGACAGGTATGATTGGTATGGTTGGCTAAACGTATTAAATCGAACCCGTCAGTTATGCGTCAAATAGTTTCGGATCACTACACACACTTAGAAAAAAACTACATAGAATAGTGTACACTTTCCAAATGCCTTCTGATGAAGGGTGTGAACAAAGCGTGTCATTCAGAGCGTTTCCACTCAGATCGAACTGGAAAAAAAATCTAGGCGCGCTAAGTTGACCAAAGAATGAATTGAATACGAATCAGGTCGAAAACCTTTCTCGTAATTGAATTCAGCTGGCCGGTATTTATTTACCCCCGGGAGGGGGCATTCCTAATTTGCGGGAGAATTGTTGAGGGCATCATATGGGAACGTGGTTTTTGATGCATTTGAATGTAGTTACTATGTGCGGAAATCTACGAATTTTTCCACATCTTCAGTTTCTTTACTTTCCAGGATGTTTTGGAGGCCTATCTGGATCTGAAGCTGTATGCCGACAAAACAGACGATGGCAGTCCTCTCAGATCCGAGAGACGTCCCATTCTTACCTCATTGAAAACCATCCGTAAGTTGGTGTGCATAATTTATCGTTTCGCATCCCCCATAAATGGCTTTATCAGTCACTGAAAGGAAGCACATGACCTGCATTTGAATTCAGTAATGCGTTGAGGTGTGAACTTACCAACCGGAAGGTCCGAGGTTCGAAACCAACCCCGGCCTCTCGACCGCTGCTGTTTAGACTTTGGCAGCCTGATAGTATCTCAGCCCTCATGCTTCCTGGTGGCACGGCAGCCTGGCACCGCAAGGGCGTCGCAGATGAACTTTTATTATTAACTGAGCCATCTCCAAGGAGAGGTCGCTATAAAGTTAACAGTTTGCCACAACTTGGTGTAAGTCTCCACGCAGAGTCGTGAAGGCTATGCCGTCAGTCTTTGGAGGCCACAATATCCCTTAGCTTGATGTTCTTCTCCCGATGGAATAACTACGCGTTTTGGAGCGACCGAATTAAAACCATATATCTATGTAACATGCCTACTCCTGTCTCACTCTATTTCCGTATCTATCTGTTTCTTCGAATAGGCTGGATTTGTTTCGATATTTCCATAAAAAGTACATATCATCCGCCCAACAGTAGCGTTTCACTGGAAGTCAACCTTCATTTTGAACTCTGTGATCCAGTTTTTATGAGTTTATCTTGCGGTTTCTTCTGGTGCTGCTTTCCGGGTTCACTTCAGTGCCAGTGTGTGCACTGGTGCATTCCACTTGCATGATGCTGTATGCATGTTCGTTTGCTCAACACAAACGGACAGTGGAATTCACTTCAGACAGTAGATACTCGCCGGTAAATTCTTGCTTTTTTGATTTTCTTGGTGCCGTATGTTTTTCGCAGGGCTGGAATATTTTTTAAAATACAAGCTCGAGATAGATCAGTGGTTAAAGCACGAACGTACTGATAGGAAAGTCCGTGGTTCGAGTCCAAGCACTGCATCCCGGTCGCACATGCCTAGGTTTGGGAAACATTGCAGTATCTAAGCCGTCGTGCTTTCTTCGGGTGGCATGGCAGCTATGCACCGGAAGGGTGTTACACCTGAACGATTTTTTTGAAGTTGACATTTCATTTTTGGGATTTGCACTTTCCGAATCTTGCCCAAGGTAATGATTGTATTTAACTACATAAAGTAGCGGTGTACTCCAAAGAATTCACAGTGTAGTTTCAAGCAAAAAACCTCCGTCCAAGAATTCATCCCCAGCTTAGTGGAAGAACCGCAATCGTGTGGCAGTGAACATTATACTATGTGTTCGTTGATGAACTACTGTGTCCTTCAATAATTTACTGGCCAGCTTTTTCTCATAGTAAATATACAAACCAAATAGAGTGTGATCTACACCCCTGGGACTCATCTTTAACGGATAGGGTTGTGCAACTGTGACGCCCTGTCACCTCTTATCTAACATACCGGATCGGATTTGCATGTTACGAACGGACCCCGTTCGATCTGCGCAGTCGTGTGCCGTGAAAAATAAAAAAATCGTCCAGCGGTAGCACCCTTTCGGTTCATAACTGCCATGCCACCAGAGGTAAGCAAGAGGGCCGGGATACCGCCAGGTTGCTCAAGCCTAGACAGGGGAAGTCGAGAGGCAGAGGTCGACTGCGAACCACGAACCTTCTGGACCTTGAACCACTGAGCCTTCTCGAGTTCAATAAACTGGCTCAACTGAGCCTAAGTTCGAATCTAGTTGTATGTCTCATACAGTGATCGGGTTAGTTGTCGGAAGTCGAAATTCACCATCATCCCGATTATTGGGGTATCCGAAAAGTAAAACAAACAGGATGGTTTGGCCGTCAGTTATGCGCTGTTTTTTATGAATTCGTTTCCCCTCCTAGCTTTTGAGAACGCTGGTTGTGTAGTATTCGCCAGAAAAAACGATTCGTCCTCTGTTCATCTGTTTTGGGGCGAGATGGCGCAAGTGGTTAGAGCCCGAATTTACCGACCGGAAGGTCCGTGGTTCGAACTCGACCTCTGCCTCTCGACTTCCCCTGCCTAGGCTTGGGCAACCTGGCAGTATCCCAGCCCTCGTGCTTCCCTCGGGTGGCATGGCAGCTGGGCACCGAAAGGGTGTTACAGCTGAACGTTTTTTTCATCCGTTTTACAAGACAGGCCAGACGTATTCGAATGACAGTGTGATGCCCACAGTTTCTTTTCCTAGCATGAATGTTGCCTTTCAGTCCAGAAGCTTGAGTGATTGGCTGGACTGTCATGAGGATGATCACGGCATAAAACCAACTATCATTCACGTGGTGAAAGGTTGGTCCTATCGTATTTCCACGAGAAGAATGACCTCAGACGATCACGCACTTACCGATTCCACTAACATTGTCATATTCGGTTCTTGAGGGTTTGAAACGCCACAATTTATCTGGGCGGTTTTTATGATATACAACACCGCGCACCGCAAAACATTATTTGTGATGTGACGTGTTTTACCATTCCTTTTGTTTATGTGCCATACCTGCCAATCTCTTCAACGCTTGTCTCAAAAAGTTTTAACGAACAACACTTGAAAGTTGTGGGCAATTAATCGATATCCCTTGTTCTTAATGGCCGATAAACGTATTGCAGCCACTGACAACCAGGCCTAACCGAAGACACGACCATATTGCCAGTCAGCTGACTAGTCTGTCTCGTGACAAGCGAACTCTGCATTGGTATTCAGTCAATCATGATCAATCATGAATGTCTCGCCTTTTGCTTCCCGACTGTGTCGTGTGCGCCCGAAACCAGACACAATAAGAATGGCTTCTTGCTGATGTGCACACGTTGATTGTGTTGCCTGACTAGCACTTTTTGAACTCTTGTTGGCGAAAGTCCTCGATGTACAGGCTATGACTTGCCGACAGGAAATGAACAGACCGAGTACTGCGGCATTTGCACGTACTCTTGATGGGGTCAGCGTGATCTTTATGCCCGTGGCCAGAAACCCTCAAGGAAATGACTCGTTGCTGGTCCTGGCGGTAGGCTGCTTAGCTAGAGTTTGTCGTTTGCTGCTTGATGATGTCGAAGGAGCTTACTCCCTTTGTTAACGCTTTGGATATGATTCTCGGATGCGTTTGTCCCGTTGCCATTCTAAGGTACAGCTTGCTTGTCCTTGACCGTTTTCGATAGAGACGTAAGGCTGCTTGTGGTCAGTCTTCTAAATGTTCTAGGGCAGTTAGGCACAATCGTTTACCACCGGCTTATTGCCACCCACGTTCTTTCATTGAAGACCTCAAGAGTAAAACTCAGCTTGTATCTTCTCAACCAGATGGGCGACTTTTCGTGTATATCTACTGCTCTTTGGAAGTCTGCAGGATAGGTAGCGCCTTTAGTCCGTGTGCTTTTGGTATCCTTTTGTGTCAACACCCTTGACTCATGCGATTTTTAACTTCTCAGTATCTGTTACAAGTACATATTGCCTCATCATCATCGTCAGCTGTAAGGACCGCGTACTTGTCGCACAATGGTTGTAGCTGCCACAGTTGCGTTCACCGATGATTTGGGGAGGTGAGGTAGGTAGCTGCGCATTGGAGGCGCAAGCTGATAAATTGGTGCATCTATAACCGGTGATGCATTACTTGGGATGCCTATAAATTACCTCATACTAGATAAGTCATTTGAGGAGTTAGATGCAAATAGTCATTTGGACTGAGTGTTGGGACTTTTTTTAACAATAACCTTACCGATTGTTACCAAACCTTTCCGAAAACGATAACCATACCATCTTCACATTGCGAACAAAGTTGTCATCATGAGATCCTACCGAGAGTCATAAAGCGTCCGACACTACGTATGTTCAGGAAATCTGACAGTGTTACATCCTTCTGGCCCTGACCACCACTGTTACAGACGGTCAGGTTTGTCCGATAGCTCTAATCCCTTGTTTTGTTACAAGGGGCAGTTGATGGATGGGCGTGGATGGATTCAACGATACTGGCAGTTTCACACAAAAGCTGTGTACATCCATATTTTTCTTTGCTGAATAAAATCCGCGCGAGAATAGGAATTTCCTCGGAGCCAACTTTCTAGGTCCACCTGGGAGACATTACTGATGGTTGCTCACTGATGATGCTTCTTAGATTACGGACGAAACTTTTGCAAGCTAATTGCCAAGTTCGGCGAGCCACCTGACCAAGCACCAGCAAACGCGCCCGAGCTACCAATATTTCGATACATTGTCAACGGAAACATCCTAGTTTTGATCGAGTCTCATTCAACTGGATGGTTGTTCTATGCAGATGCGGTAGTGTTTCAGCTCTCTTGGGTCGTGTGTTGTAAAGGCTGACCGCAGTGGTTTCTGTGGTCGCTCTCTTATCCGACCAATTAGCAGGGTATTCTTGAAGAATCGCTGTTCAACGGTCCCATAATTCTCTATTTGCTTAAACAACTCAGGAACGAATAGTACTCAGGCTTCGTTTCAGAAGGGCTTGCTAAACAATCGGTAGTTTTTATTCGGGCAACGTTTCGCTTTTGAAACAAAAGCATCATCAGGCCAAGTGAAAACAGATCACCAAGTTGGCCAGGTTATAAGGCGGACGGGGAACCAATCAGTTACTTCTCTTCAGATTATCACTCACACTGTCACCAAATAAAAACTGCCGAGTGTTTACCAAACCCTTCTGAAACGATGCCTTCTCAATCGATTCCAAACTTTTTCCAATTGAGTACTCAGGCTTTTTCACTCCTAACCTGCCACCGAAACTGATGAGTAGTATATTCCTCCGAAGCGTCCATTTCTTGTTGCACACGAATAAATAAGTGGTCTTCCCCATCACTATGAGTGCCGTTCTGAGGCTCTGTTAAGTGCTTCTTGTTTATCGTTGGATGACTTCGCAAACGTTTTTAGCATTTTTTACCTTTACTCACCGAGTTCTAGAACATCGACTCCTCAATCGGTTGTAGGATGTCCGGCGAATATTGTCCGTAGATATTTTCCATCGTTTAGGTGCCGCCTATGGTGTAAGTAAGCGACTTTCACAAACATCTGGTCCACCTAACCTCGAGTACAATGCCATTTAAGTCTTATGAGAAACATTTTAACTGGTCGGCAGCGCTGATCACATGGCCGCAAGTTTTTTCTCGCTTCGCAGGAGGTGCGGTTTCTAGTTACCATTCTAGTATACCATGATAAGTGCACATTACCCTATCGTTACTACTTGTTTGCAAGGGTGCCCTTCGTTTCTGCCCTATGTGTGTGGTTTTTGAGACCAAGCGTAAACGCCTGTCGCTCATAGTGACCAGTTTTTTTTAATTTGCCACTGTTAGCTGTTCGGAACAGTTCTACAGAGCATACTGCGATCCCCTGCGACCTACACTTTCCACCGTATCGTTTTTTATACAATACCTAGTACTTTTCCATATGGACCTGGTTTAGGTGTATGTATCACCCCCACCCTACTCAAGTATCCTTTCTCCTTTCCTCTTGTGCAGTACCAACTTTGCGTTCGTTTCCGCTCCCAGCATCTCCGTTCTACCGAATATGGCACGAATTGTTAGCATACTGCCGTGACCAACCAGGTGAGCCATCTGAAGTGACTTTTTTATGGATTGTTTGTGAGACTGTCTTTAACCCTTGTTTGACCGCATTGTGAATAGTTGTGTGTGTGTGTGTGTGTGGCATCGTAGAGAGCGGATTAAACTGGACAACACACTTCCGGAAAACAACGATAGTTTGCGTCCAAGGAAAAAAACCGCTTCCTAGGACTGGTTTCAGATGTTGATCTTGAAACCTCATAAATAGGCTCTTCTTCATCCAGTTTGATGACATTGTTGTTTGCAGTGTTCTAAAACAATGAGACCAGAGGAGTTCCTATGGACTCAGTACATGAAAAAAACGAAATGATACCATTTATTTTGAAGGAATGGGTCCCAGTGTTCCTGAGAATAAGACAAGAAGCAGTGGTCCGATTTGTGGTAGCGAAACCGTCCAAAGTACTTGGAGCAAATGCGGACCGGGGGCGAGATGGCTCAAGTGGTTAGAGCGCGAATTTACTGACCGTGGTTCGAACCCGACCTCTGCCTCTCGACTTCCCCTGTCTAGGCTTGGGCAACCTGGCAGTATCCCAGCCTTCGTGCTTCCTTCGGGTAGCATGGCAGCTAGGCACCGGAAAGGTGTTACACCTGGACGATTTTTTCACTACTTCCATGATGGTCGCGAACAAGCATTTATTTTACTGGGCGGAAAAAGGTTCTGGTTGCTCTTGAGTGAGGGGTGCGAACATACCGCCAAAATGACAGTACACGACACAGCTGCTCGTCACATTTCCTCGCAGTTCGGCTTTAAAGCATGCTCAAGTTCCGTTATCTCCTTCGTTCACCAAGACAATCTATTCTACAACGTTCCTCCGTCTCGTGTCATTCATCACACTCGTGAGGAGCTTCATTCCAATCTGAAGTGCTACACTCTGCATCCTCGTATAAACGGCATCTCCAAGACTGGTTTCTCGAGATCCACCTTCTCAAGAAGAGACGGTTTAACAATAGTTTAGTATTGTTGCTAGTTTCCACCGAACCGGAAGGCCACCTGTTAAATTGGCCGATGAGTATCAACGTAGCTGAACTCTGCGTTCATCCGCTTTCTGAATACTTATCAACCGACAACCCGGTGAACAGGTGTAGCGTTCGAATGAAACAGCCTTCAGAAGTCAAACCTAAAGCTATGCGAAAGGATAAGCCGAAAAGCGGTCTGCAAAACAGTTACCAACATATTCCTACGATAAACTAACTCGGGTCCCCACGAATCACTTCAAAAACCTGGTTGATCATTGCTTATTCCAACTGACATTTGTTAGTTGAAAACACACTGTGTCCCTCACTTTCCTTGTTCAATCCGTAAATGGCTAATTAGATAGCTTTTTTATGGGTAAAAACTACATCTGGTCTTCATGCACCTTGACCCGTGTCCAATATCTTGTTCAAAATTCTCTGATTTTATTGTTCTCTTGAATCCGTTTTTTTGGTTGCTAAGCTACGACGTCTTTATCACGGTGGTGATGATGAGTTCCCATTGTGTTGGGTTCCATCAATTAACGGACACTTACCTATATGATGAACTGGCTCTGAATGTTTCAGTCAAATGTACCCTTAGTGAAATATTAATCGTTCAGCCTAGCTGCCCTCACCATGCGAACGGAGCACGAGATACTGCCAGGTTTCTCAAGCCCCGGCAAGAGTTGGGTTTGGACCACGGAACTATCGATCAGTAGGTTTGCGCCTTACCCAACGAGCTATCTCGAGCTTAAAAATAGACGGAGAGCTGGTGGATCACGAAAGCCTAAGAAATGTAGAAACTTTTACAATCGCGCCCTGTTCCAGAAGCTCCGATTCGAGGAAGACGTATGTTACCGAAACGGTATCCGAAATAGATGGGATCTCACTTCATCCGCAGATATATCGTCTTGGATGATGGGCTGAGCATTTTGAAGAGCAGTTCAGCTGATTTCCGTCGTTTTACGCCTAGAGTGGATTACCACTCGAGATGTGATGGGGTTAGGATACGGCTTGTAAGCTCGTAACGTAGCTTAAAGTGATCACTCAAATCAATACGTAACTGTCTCAGAGGAGGCCAACGGGTCATTTTACAGTTCTTAGGGAGTCGGCTCCGGTCGGGCAAGTCGCGCATTTCCCCTTTGGAGGAACTGGTGGCTCAGTCTGTTTGGTTCGGTTTTATACCGTTTTGGTTAGTATTGTTCACTTCTTTCCGCCCTGTTCTTTGGTTCTGCTTTAGTGGTTCCCGCTGGCCAGTTCATCCTGTCGAAGGACCGAGTATGTTTTGACCCTGTGTACATACCTCCCCCCGCTGGCCGTTTCATTCTGTCGAAGGATCAAGTATGTTTTGACCCTGTGTACATACCTCCACCGTGTTTGTTGGATGCGGGACCTGCAGAAAACGGAGGAGAAGCAGCGGAGTGTCTTCGGTTCTCGTCACTCTTCTGTGGAACCGTGTTCCGTCTCACGCTGCATTGCGTGCAACAGGGTGAAGCCGCGTAAGTGAATGGTTTGTATGCCTCACAAGTGAATCTTTGATTTGTGACTGAAAGTACTTTACCGTAATCGTCCTCAGAACGGAGTCATCAGGTCCCTTCCTCAGGCGAATTTTCTTCGGGGGATGGCATAGAAAATTGTGGTTGACAGAGATTACTTGCATGAACTCTCTACTGGATTGATAAGGTGGTCCTGGTTTCGAACTTCAGAAAAAGACGTGAGAGCCTAGTCGATTTCGGCCTAAGGATTTCTTAAGATAATGGCCTGTCATTTAGATATACGCCGCTCACGTAGGTGCGTAACGTATCTGAAAGATAGTCATCTCCACATCACCACTCAGCTGTTACTGTAACTGGTATGTCGGGAAATCCAACCTACCAATTGCACTATCTTCTGCTTCAAGATGTGTTGAAATATGAATTCAGCCTACCGATTGCAGTATCTTCTGCTTCAAGATGTGTTGAAATATGTTGCTTTGTGAGCTCACTTGAGACGCTAGAACTTTCATATTTGAAGGCCATGTGTGCTCGAAAGGTATGACTGCTCACTGATAAAACAGCGCACGGATGTTTTCTGTATCCAAAATTTATTTCATTTCTATTGATGAGTTTACCGGTTGTGCCCAACTTGTAGTACTGGACCGCTTAGATTTTTGCATGCGATCACTTCACCTTCCAATGGCCCTGGGCTGGACCCGAACCACTGACGTCCCGCCACCGGATGAATGTCTTCTCAACTGAGCTATATAGGACGCTTGCTGTCTTTCACGCCTGTGTGTTTGAATCACCACGCAGCTCAATAGATCAACAGTTAATATATGGCAACGCATTAGTGTCCTCCCCCCCTATGTGACTGCTGGACACTGACGACGTCCAGCCCCCCAAAATGCTTTCGTGAACCTGCACAGAAGAGGTGCTATCCCATTGATGTTTGGAATGGCCCGTCCATCCTAACCCCCGACTGTCATCTTTTGTTGATGAGATTGCTAAAAGCCGTTCGACATTCCGCGACCGCTTTCGCCCTTCTTGGGACCCATCAGGTGGACGCAGTCCTCGAATTTCCGTCAACCTTATGTTCTACTCTGTTTGCCCTCGTCGAACAGATTCTCAACGACCTCAGTGCGATGAAAGTGACAAACAGGGTAACGTGTTAGTTCCACCGAATTACTGACTCCATAAAACAGAAGGTTGCGTAGAGGGCGAGGTGGCTAAGCGGTTAGAGCGAATTTACTAACCGGAAGACCCGTGATTCGAACCCGACCTCTGCCTCTCGACTTCCCCTGTCTAGGGTTGGGCAACCTGGCAGTATCCTAACCCTCGTGCTTCCCTCGGGTGGCATGGCAGTTAGGCACTGGAAGGATTTTACAGCTGAACGGTTATTTTTTAGAAGGTTGCACGAATTTTTCGCTAGGTGTCATTGTGTGGTGGATTCTACCCTGGAAAACGAGTTCAGTTTATGCAACACGCCCCATTTTAATACCGTAGCGTATTAACTCGTATTTCCTGTTTCCTTTCAGTGAGAATAACAAATTTACTCTGATCTGTGACCCATGGGTTGACTTAGGCGACCTGCACACCTTGTCGGGATCAGAACTGTCGCCCATAGCGGACTTCGTGCAGTGTTCTATCTGGCCTGTTGTCGCCTCAGTTCACCAACTACCTATTCATCAACGCACATCGGCTTGACCGTATTTCTTCTTTGTCGGTCCGTTATGCGGTAATTTTTGCACATGTATACAGATCTGCTTGTTCAATGGTCAGGTTTTTTCGCTGACAACCGGTTTCAATAACGGATGCAGGTTTCCTGTGACTTTCAGCAGTCCAGCTGCAGAACTCTTTCGATGCCTAGCTGCCATGCCATCTGAAGGAACCGCGAGGGTCGAGATACTGCTTGGTTTCCTAAGGAGCAGCCGAGATGCTGGAGTTCGGTTCGAACCATGGACCTTCTAGTCAATACGTTCGCGCCCTAACCACTGGACTATCTGGAGTTCTACATGTGACTTCAAATGGATATCAGTCGATCTGTCGTTTGTGTGAATGCCGTAATAAAGGCAACAGGAGGTGGACCACTGTTTCGGTTGAGTCCGGACTTCCTATCGTGGCACCGCTGAGTCGCTGTCTCTTTGAGATTATGTCGTAGTCACCGTTTGAAAATCGAAAGGGCTTTTTTATTGATACCTTGCATATTTGCGTGTCTATCGTGTTTCTGTGCTGCTTGGAAGTTTTCCACAGCGTGACATCACCCACCTGTGATGCCGTTTAGAATTTTTGGACTGCTTGGAATATCGCCAAGTGGTTAAAGACCAAAGCGATTCTCGTTTGAAAACATTTTCACTCATCGTAGGTGTTAAAGGTTGGCGCACTAGTCTCTTACGTTGTTTTGTTTGAGCACGTCCGTTGGCGGACGTTTGCTGACTTGGATTTCAGCATGGAGCCATTCCGATGACCAGCTTGTGACTAATACAAGAGAGCATCGAAATACTGCATACTGCTTGTCTGTACTAGAGAGAGTGATTTTGAAGGTTCGATCGAGATGCTAGCAAAATTAATCTACCCTGAAAAACCGGGGAACCACTGTTTCGTCTTGGTAATGCGCATCTTACAAACCTCTCAGGCGGTTCTCAATCAAAAGGTGAAAAAAGTGGTTATTCCGTTTTTGGGTCCAGCACCACCGCCACCACCATTCAACCACATAGTTCACATGATTCTCACTGTCTCTCGTGACGGCTTCGCGGATGGAGGGCACGTGAGATAATACGGATATTTTGCGAATGTTCAATTCTTCAGAAATGTACAGTCATTCTTGGTTGGAAAGCCAAGAAGCGTCGAACAGCTGCGGTACAATTCCCTCCTCCCATTTCTGTTCAACCCTTAGGTATTACGGACAGCTTTGCATGCCGACAAAATTCGGTTGCTGATGTGTATACCCCTGATCAGGGGTGGCCCAACATTCAGGTATTTTTTTCGTGCGCAAAATTGCGTAAGAACTCGAGAAGCATCGAGTTTTGATATGAAAAAGTCGGCTTTACGACTCCAATGAAACCCTCCCATACGGGAAAGCCACGCAGCACCGTTGGTATGTTTTTTCGTGGTTTGGGGTCATCCATGGTACACGTCTCATAAAAATTTCGAGGGTGATTCTTTTGTGGTACGACTTTGGCGAGTGACCACCAGGAGACTAACGTTTCGAAGTGACACGTAAACAGAGCTAATTTTGCCTGACGAACAAATGTCGGTCAATTAAGAACGCGTAATGTTAATCGATACACTGCGCCGCGTGGATCACCGACACAACGAACAGCAAAAATGATCGATACGATCGTATGCGCGAATCAAGTCGACAGAGTTCGCTTAAGAGCATGGGATTTCTTGTGTTGGAGGAGTGTTCATCATAAACCCTCGTGAGGGATCCAAACACAGTGGCCAGGCTTTTAATACCATTCTTAAGAGTTGCTTCGAATCGTACAAATACACGGACCCTAAGTCGGAAAGCCCTATTCTTCTGAGACCAAGAAAACCATTAGCAAATAATGATCTGTAATCACCTCAATGAAGTCGTCATACCTGACTGCTCTCTTCCGCTCCAGAGCCTCAGTGTCAGAAACAGACTCGCCAACAAGAACACAACAGCTTTGTTGTTAACAAGCCTCGCGCTATTTTAAATGGCCTTTTCATCGATCCAGCCTGTCTCTGAATCGATTGATTGATTGATTGACCGGCCTGGATGGTTGCCGGCTTCCCTATTGAGATTTTGATGGAGTTTGAGATTCTCAGTAGGTTTCGGACATCCTGGGATTATTTGCATGAATCCCACCTTCCTGACAGAAATTTGTTTAGAGCTGGTTGTGATCTATACTGTCACAATTTCGTTAAATGACCCGGCGCAGGTGCTTCGAACAGCGTGTTTGCAAGTTCTTCAATTCTTTATCGAAAGACCACATTTGTGAGTAGCGGGTTAGTGGTCTCTCTCACTTTCTCCTCCGAGTTGACTGGCTCGCACACCTCTTGTCTCCACGCAAGTTTTCTCTGCTGCGGCCATTGTCGTATCGATTGTTCGTCTATCGATCCGGCGCCGATATTTTGGCTTGTCTTGTGCGCGAGCGCCAATGAGGTCGCTTTTATTTGCGACCGACTTGCGTTCTGTGGAACCTTACGGTGATAGGTGAACCAAGTTAACTAGCATACTACTCATAAGGTTGCTGAAACGTTTCGACTGTCCAATACCGGTTTCGCCCTTCATGGCGTTCACGAGTTAGACGTAACAACCAAGTTCCAATCAACTTGGCGTTCTATTTGTACGCAATTGGCAGCTTGTCCAGTTGGAGAATATCATAAACGAGAGATTGGAATCCCGGGTATTTCTCTAAAAGTTAACTCTATGCCACGTCTAACTCTGTCTATTTTCAATAAATATTGGTAAACGAAAAGCGGTATTCATGTGCAGGATATTCTTCGAGGGGTCCACGTTCATATTGCTCATGACGTGATCCTCTGAGGACCTGAGAAACTAAGCCAAACGAGATGGCAGATGGCTTAAGTGGCTGGAGCACGAATTTACTGACCGGAAGGCCCGCCGTTCGAACCCGACCTCTGCCCCTCGACTTCCTCTGTGTCTAGGCTTGGGCAACCTGGCAGTATCCCAGCCCTCGTGCTTCCTTCGGGTGGCATGGCAGTTAGGCACCGAAAGGGTGCTACAGCTGAACGATTTACTTATATTTATTTTTATAAGTGGTTGAGCACATCACTACTTTAAAGTGTTGAATAGAATCACTGGACCCGTCACCGTTCAGCTCACACTGTGATACATTTCGTGTTTATCACACGCAAACCATGGCACCACCCTTTTGCACGAAAATTTCGGTTGCCAAGTCCATCACGTACTTGCATCGGGGGTAACGGGTAGTGTTTTGCTTGGAGTTTGCACATCCTGACTCGCTGTATCCAAACATAAATCAATCGTCATGTTGAACAATGCCCGCGGTTTCTCATTTGCAAGAAAGGTGGTGGTCCCTGGGTGAAAGCAGTAGGGCAGAATTCACGGAAAGATATGTGGTTGCGCACGGCATTTTGCCCATTCGTCTAATCGTAAATTCCGTCAGAGACGGAATATTTGCTGCCTTGGACGATATCCCTCAGCGGGGCAAATCAGCGTTGTAACGAACAATAAGGATAATCGACACGCATGCGCTATGGGGTGAAAAACCCACATGGGCAGATGGTTGAATACTACCACCGGCCGTCCAGCAATGTGCGGAGGATATGTGGTTGCGCAGTTCACGTCGCTTGATCTGAATTTGACCGGTTTCCTGTATGACTGCTTCCCAGAGGAGGGTCTGTGTAACGCTTTTTTTCTCTGGACCATCTAAACGTGATGAAAAGCAGTTGAAGCTTCAAACAGGGGTTTCATTCTACAAGTGAAACCAAACTACGCAGGATCTTGTGCGCATATAGCCCCATAATTGGTCAGTACAATTCGTAGTGTGTTCATGCAATTGTCTTTCCTTTTAACTGAAGCATTTTTAACGAATTCCACTATAGTTTCCTGTGGACCTAAAAGATCTCTCTCTATGGTCAATTAAACTATGCGCGGTGGGGGTTGTGCAAACAACTCGAAGGAGGGACCTGGTGGCAAGTCCTTCTGACACAGTTTGATGTACTTCCTTGACTGACTCTGGTTCGTTCTGTAAAAAACTAAAAATCCTCGTCAATTGCGTCCAGACGGTCCAACTTAGACCCTTCATTTCCTTGTGGGCAGTTCTCGCATAGGGAGGCGGTCAAATGTGACTGTGTTGCTCGTGATAGGTTAAAGCTGCACGAGCATCTTTTGAACACAGAGTTTGGGGGCCACAGTCGGATTACAATGGCCTTTGCAATTGATAGTCTTGATGGTACCGGTCGTGATTCATTCATGCATCGCCCGCTATCATCTCTCATTTGAAGGACAAACTGACAAGGTATACCAGTGTGTATTCATTTGTCCGTCCGTACCGAGTGTCGAACGTTTGTCGTACGACAACGCAGTTGTCGAAAGGGATATGAGAACAAGATCCCGTGTCCATGCTGATTAGATTGCATCACGCCCTGGACGATAGCAGTTTTGTCGTAGACAAAGAGCACGCCTTTGGAGTATTACACCGGATCCCTCGGAACCGATCATTACAGACTCTAATCGATCGCAGAAGCGCTTGGAATCCAAGTGCATGACTTGCAACTCTGTGTCCCAAAGAAACTCATGTGATCTCCGAAAGTGTGCTGATCTATGAACAATTCAGTCTCGTAAACTCCCTTGATAGTGACGTCATTTGCTTGACGCCCCGGTCGATCGACCCGTAAACCTCTGCCCCTATTTTTGAAGGGTGTGCACTCGTGTAGTTCATACAAACTTTGCGCGAGACATCTGATTGATACCCGTGAAAGCTGTGATGTGTTAGCAGAGGGACAGCATTCTCTTCACGATTTCCATTCGCTTTTAGTGTTTCCTTGGTGACTGTTGCGTTCGTAGTGTGAAAGAACAGCACGGCAAAGGTTGCTTCCCTGAAAGAGAGGGCGCTGCTAATAAATAAATAAATTAACCAAAATCCAATTGTGAATGTCTTCATCCTGGATCTAAGCCGGACTAAGGTCAGGTCCGTTTCAGAACCTACCGTGATATAATTTGTCCAGTTTGCAGTGTATATTGAGCGGGCTGGTCTTTGGTTTAGCATGTAAACTAAGGTTGTGTGTGTGTGATTAACCAACTAGGTGGAATACGTCTATAATTGGACGTGTTTCCTCTTTAAGATCATTAGGGTCAGCCTGCTGATTAACGACCGTTGAGGTTAGCTCACTAGCGTATGATCACTATGTATGTATGTATGCGCGCCGAGGACGTCAAAAGACTTTCAGTGTTTGATCATCGATGTCTCCGGAGCATTGCTCGAATCTGGTGAGAACACCGGATCAGCAATGCTGAAGTACGTCGAATGGTATTCGGGGGAGATAACTCACCCTCGATAGATGAACTGATCACACTGCATAGGTTGCGCTGGCTTGGCCACGTGCTGCGCATGCCAGTCGACCGACTTCCTCGAAGGGTTCTTTTCGCACAACCCCGTGAAGGGTGGAAGAGAGCCAGAGGCGGTCAAACAATGACTTGGCAGCGAAGTATAAAAGCCATTACCAGCAAACTCAGCTAAGCTGGTCATTGCCGTCTTCCTGGATGGGGACCCCGAGACGGGCCACATCAATGGTTGGAGACATTGTCAGACATGGCCCCATCGCGCCCTCAATGGCGCTCATGCATCCAAACTATTGCCTTCAATGCATAGCTCCCTTCCCAACCCCCACTCACCTAACAGTCCATTGACAGTGGTGTATTTACGCACCAGTTTATCAGCTCCCGCCTCCAATGCGCATCTACCTACCTCATCCCCCCCCCAAATCATCGGTGAACAAAACTGTGGCAGCTACGACCACTGTACGACAAGTACACGGTTCTTACAGCTGACGATGATGATGATGATGATTATATGTGTGTATGTATATATGTATGAATTATACTGGGGGGAGGTGGTAGACGGATTCCAAATATCGTGAGTCGTACAAGTCGATGAGATGGTACAGTATGGTCACCGGTGAAACAAACTCGGAACTCAAACGAGAGCCAGGCTAACACAGGATTTTATACGTGTTTGGCTCAGGATGCATCCTGGTCATCATATTGCCTTCAGCAGACGTTTCTATGTTTGGCTCACTAGAAACCATAGCTAACAGCAATGAATAGGAAAGCTAAATGTTCGCCCATCTTTCTTGTTCGTAAAAAAAGACAGTTGTCGCCAAATGCCGACCGGGTCGGAGACGTAATCCCTTGAACGCATCAAACAACTAAGAATTGAGTAAGAGGTACACCGAAATTTTCTTACACAATCCGACTCGCTTTTAACGAATCTTTTTGGTTTGGCAACACTCCTTTGCTTTCTCATGTTGTTTGGAACGTAATAATTAACAGGAGTTCGAGATAACTCAGTGGTTAGGGTGAGAGGCTCCGTAGTTCGAACCGGACCGCGGCATCTTGACTTTCTCTAAGGTTTACTAACATGGTAGTATCTAAGTCCTCCTGCCCCATTCCAATTGCACGGAGTTGGGTCGCAGCTGAACAGCCCACAAGAATGCGCCGATGATGTAGGTGTGTCGATGCGGTTGGCGTGACCGTCACCACCCTTATTTTCAACTCATTAGACTTAAGTTACTAATAACAAAATGATAGTAATAACAACCGTTCAGCTGTAGCACATTATCAGTGAATAGCCGCCATGTCACCCGAGGGACGCTCGAGGACTGAGATACTGCCGGCTGGCCCAAGCCCAGACAGGGGCAACCGAAATACGCGAGTTGGGTTAGAACCACAGGAATTCCGCTCAGTGTTTTCATCAATGAGAAACCTTGCACCCTTGCCAACGATTGTGCAATGTACCTACCGCAGAATTTGTATACAAAGTCGTATCCTGATTTTGTGAAATCCCGCCTCTTCCGACATATCCACTGACCATCTGTGGATTACGAAAAGCCCCGTGGCGCCTTGATGTCATCTGGGGTCAAGAATGCTACAGGATTTGACTGCCAGCCGACGTCATTGACCTTCTTGTCTAATTGGTTCTCCGTGGATGTCACCAAATAGGAATTTTATGCTAGGCTGATATTCTCTGTCCTTTCATTCTTTTTAATAAATGAACTTAAATAAACTACAGCGCCAAAGCATCCGTATTCAACCCTGATTAACATGTTTCTGACAACGATTGTGACTTGCGTTGTGGTCTGTCCCGTAAGTTTCAATCGGTCCCTCGAAAACATTCGTTATGGCGAGAAGTTCAACGGGAACAACAATCTGTACAACTATCATACAAGTTGTTATATAATGGCTGACGTGGGTAACACTGTACCAGACATCTTTCGGCATTTACCAGTAAACTGTCTAGACGATCGACTACACTACCCATGAAAGCAAATGACAGCAGACACACTGACGTCAAACGGCCATTGCAACACAATGAATTGACGAGGTTATTCATTCCAGGGCGGTAAAGTTCGGAAACGACTTCAGAATGGGCCAACCAATCACGCACCGACAAATCATGTCAAACTGGAGGTTTTTGAAACATCCGTGGTAATCCGTGTAATCTGGGGAGTTTGTAAGTAGACTTTAAGCGGCCGGACACTATCGCGTTAGTGGTTGATCCGAAAACGCCCGGGTTAGGGCATAAGGATGCTCGTGGGTCTTTTCGTTACCAACCGTTTAGTAGTCGAGCGGTCACCAACCGATTACATAAACTTCATGCCTACATCACCCCCGTTTGAACAGTCGTCCTCGTGTTCTGGCGCAATCATTCTGGTGAGTCCCCCTCATGGTGTAGGCTCACCAACCTCGCAATCACCTGCAACTAATTACATAAAAGTTGGAAGACCTCGTTATTTCTAAATGTATCACGCCTGGAAAACCAGATTTGCCTTTCGGCCTAGATGACAAACGTCTGGTCGCGTTCTGACTCGCTGTCTAGCGAGTCAACTTCAGTTTTATGTGGAAGCATATGCAAATGATAACCGCGAGAATCGTAAGCTATGGCGATCCCAAACCTGTATGACCTTTCAAGTAGGCTAAAATATGGTTAGCGAAAATGCGTCGACACGTTCTGACCGTTGAATCGACCGTGAAACGGGTTGAGAATACTGTAAAGAGAAGCTTATCCGGTGAAGAAAACAGTTGCGGTCCTTCAGACAACACCATTCAACTCCAAGAAGCCCGAAATTCTTTTGAAGGATGACTTAGTCTCCACACAGTGTTAGGAAATATACCTAGTTGCAGGCAGTTTGAGGGGAATGTTGTGAAGGATTTGATAAACATCAGGCTGACGACCCAAGACAGTAACCACAGGAGCAGAAAGCAGATAGTCGTGGAAAGCAGGTCGTTGCATGTGGGATACAGCATTGGACACCAGGATCGAGCGCATCCTCTCGGCTTCCACCGCTTATCGCAACCATGCTGAGGGAACACCTAGCTTGTGGGTTGAGCCCAGTTCGCACGATCTCCTCTGCCAAAGTGCGTGCAAGCCGGAAGGAGATGAAACGAAACACGGAGCTAGTTGTTTGCCTTATACAGAACTAACAAGCGATTATTTCACGCGAGTGAAGATACCCGTGGAATTCGTGATAAGAACCAAGGTGGCGAACAAAGTTTGTTTTCTCTAATGGTCCTCTTCGCCAATATTATATCACATTACTCACGAGAAAAGGCGTGCAAACTTAGAACTGAGGAGCACACTTGTGAAAAGAAGGGGAGGTGGGTCGAGTGAGTTACGTCACCTGTGGAATAGAAGTGTTCGTGGGCCGGCTAAAGTTCAAAGGTCGCACAAGCTGCTTTTGAGTGTAAAATTATAGACCACGTGGGCGAATTCCGATATCCTCGGCAATCGATAACAGTCTGGGTCATTCCCATTGGCATCATCGGTTTTGGCCACACGTGATTCATTTAAACGTGAGCTAAATTTGATGGATAAATCCGTCGAATGAGAACTAGAAAGAGCAGTCTGAAGGTGACAGAAAGTATTGCGACCGCCTAAACAACCGTTCAGCTGTAGCACCCCTTCTTTGCCTAACTGCCATGCCATCCGAAGGTTGCACGAGGGCTGAGCTAGTGCCAGGTCGCCTAAGCCTAGACTGGGGAAGTCGAGAGGCAGAGGTCAGGTTCGAACCACGGACCTTCCGGTTAGTAAATTCGCACTCTAACCACTTAGGCCATCTCACCCCCGCCTAAACGACCATCGCATTACACCAACAGCAATGCTGTCAGGTCCATTCTTTCCATCCATCGTCAGTTCTCCCCATCAATCACTAAGTAGTCTGCTAGAACCAAGTTCACCGTTTGAAAGATAGTCCGTACCAGTTAGTTAGCCACATCAAAGATTTAACGGTCGATAATCACCACGTGTTATCCCTCGACTTTGCGTCCTTGCTTACCACTCACCGAAACAAGGCGGTTAACGAATCTACTGAGTACAGTAGCAAGGCCGTTGGCATGCTAATCCTGGGTCTCAAGTAACCACCACGGCTTCGCACAAGAAATTTTCACTGTGTCAACAGAGAGACAGAATCGCCATTCGATCGCCTCTATGTTCCCTACTGGCAGATTTATTCCTGAAAAAAATTGAGAATCAACTCATTGGGTGAGTTGCATTGTCTGGATAGCTAAATTTCTCCAAAGTGTGAACAAAGCCGGTGGGACTACACGGCGCAAAGTCCACAGGAAACAAACTTGAACATGCAAATATACTCAATATTCCAGCTTTATTCTATTGCGACAGAAGCGGAATCTAGTTAGATGTTAGGCTGAGAAAGCCTGGAACATATATTCATGCAGAGCGTTCCTATTGGGGGCTCAGTAGCTAACAAAGATGACCTTGAAAGCGGGAAAATCGTGTCTATATTAACCTACTACTTAAGAGTTAAGCTAGTTACCGGAAAGCCAAGATCTTCCACGTACTTGGCTGCTAAGGTGGTCTTGGGTTTTAGTTCCAGTCTGTGTCAGGTTTCATTTAGAAAGACAAACGATCAAGCTCTTCCAGAAGCCAGTGCTCGTGTCGTGCATCGTATAATGCCTTGTCAGAGAATACAATATATTCCAGTGGCCCCTGAATGGAACTTCAAGGAAAACTAGCTCACGTGCAACTGAGCTACATCTGAGCGAAGCCGACTACGCTCTACCCTGAGCCGATACAATTCAGACTATTGTCTAGAGTGCAGAGAGCATCAAAATTCGCCTAAATGAGCACAACTTCGTGCTCAAAATAATCTTGTACGACAGAGCTGTAGCACCCTTTCGGTGCCTAACTGCCATGCCACTAGAAGGAAGCACGAGGGCTGGGATATTGCCACGTTGCCCAAGCCTAGGCAGAAGTCCGGATACAGAGGTTGGATTCGAACCACGTACCATCCGGTCAGTAAATCAGCGCTCTAACCACTGAGCCATCTCGCAGGAGAAGCGATTTGTAAACCACGTGACAAAACAGGTCATCCTCAGCGTGTTTGCCAATCCAAACCAACCAAAAATCACCCGAATTGTACGACAGATTCTACCTTCACTTCTCTGTTAACTGCCGCAAGCCCAAACTGTTTGTCCCACACGGTGACCAACCTAAATGGAAACGGAATATCGCTTCAGACCCTCATAGGTACAAGAGGTTCAGGCAGCTATATACCATCTCTGGCAGTTCGTACACATGACTGGAAGATACACGCCAACGATTCTGTGATTAACATGGCATCTATGTCTCTGTGGTGTTCAATCTTTGCATCAAAACCTCAACATCTTGCGTCCCATTGTTGGATCCATCGATTACAGAGGTACCGTTTACGAAGAAAATCAAGCTACTGGTGTTATCTAATCTATGTGCTGAGGCACTGTTAGGCCACGACTTCCTCGATGTACACAACACAACGCCGGGGTCAACTCACCATCCGGTCTAACTGCTCGAATCAAAATAATCTTGTAGCACCCTTTCGGTGCCTGGCTACCATGTCACCCGAAGGAAGCACGAGGGTCGAGATAATGCCAACTAGCCCAAGCCTAGATAAGAGCAGTCGAGATACAGAGGTCGGGATCATCCGATCAGTAAGTTCGCCCCTTAGTCACTGAGGCATCCCGGGCTCTCCTAACGCTGCGACGGTGTATTGTTCCGGATAGAAATGTTACTATCCGGTACCCAAGCGACATACCAATCGGCGAGCGTATCGATGAGAGGCAGAAACAGTAGGTGTCATGATCTGATTGACGCATCAATAGGAATCAGGCGATAAGCTCTACTCGAAAATCGCACTGGGAGATTCTCATCAAACACGGACGTCAAACTGGAAATCGCATCACCTTGTGAGTCGTTCAGCTGTGGCACCCTTTCGGTGCCATGCCACCAGAAGAGTGAACGAGGGCTGGGATATTGCCAGGTTGTCCGAGCCTAGACAGGAGAAGTCGAGACGCAGATGTCGGCCAGTAAATTCGCGCTCCAGCCACTGAGGCATTTCGCCGTCAGCTTAAAGCCAAAACGGTTTCAGTTAGAAGAAAGATGATACAAAGTGATGACTGCTCGGCGTGATTCCTTTCGAGTATTTAAGTAAACTAAGATATCTGTTTCAGTTTGCGGAAGCTTGAGTTAACATGGAGAATTGAATGACAGCTATCGATCGAGAATGCCCATTCAAAACACTACATTTTGACCGTTCTGGTGTTGCTCCAGGCGAACTGCTCCATACTTTATCAGCTGACCGGACATCTCGTTGCTGACTTCCGGGAACTCTCGGTACTCCCTGCTTTGATACAGTTGGTTGAGATGAGCCGCCGCCCTGAAATTACCAAAAATCTTAGTAGTGTGACGGCTACATTCTGCCTATGGACCTTAAATACACAGTAAGTCCACAAACAGAATGGGTTTAATTTTGTGGTGTTCGGTACCAAGTAATTGTCTCCGAGGATGCACTCTCTCAACATCATGAAGGAGCAGTTTAGTGGGTCGTTTAGCAGAACAAAGTCAACCAGTCTGCCGAAGTCGTATGTGGGTCACCACCTCAAGGCTGGCTACCGCTCCCTAGATAACAGTGAACGACAGTCAATGGAAAGCATTGTACCAACCACAGCGACTCATCATTGCCGCTCACTGCACATGTTCCTTTTTGCACATCAGAGTCCGCGTTTCCATTCAATTCCACGGCAATAGAAGCCAACCGTGCTCGTAAGAAACCGAAAACACATCCAGCGCGAAAATAACTAATGTAGTACGGAACCTACAGGAACCCGGTTTGAATAGAAATTCCAGACAGATTACAGAGAGGGAAGGGGGCGAGTGTAGACACAGGAAAGGGGGAAACACACATTCAATTGTGTACATAAGCCCATTTACGATAGGTAGAGGGGCGAATTCAAACACAGCCGGTGAGCGATACATGCACGAAAAATATCATTCTATTTGGAATGTCAGTCCTCCCAATGGGCGGGTGTTCTATGCCCAAGCGCGAAAAACTGCCCGTCTGGCTGCGAGGCGCTGTGTGGCGATCGAGGCCACAATCATCCCCAAAGTGACCGTCGCGATTGCCGTATAGTCAAAGTCTTCTTTGAGCAGATCGTACGTAAGGGACGGAGAAATGCGGGTGCAGAACAAGTCTGGGTAAAATGGAACGAAAAAAACAAGTCATTATACGAGCAGTCTCGCTAGATCAGCTGGGAAAAAGCGCCCTGGACAGAGCCCTAATACGTGACGGACAATACAATCATATGCCGATTGAGTCAATTGCACCATATCAAAGGATGCCTAACTGTGAAATAATTCGACAAAGGGTGAGAGTTATAACGATGCAGGTACAAGATGACGTGCCTGTCTTCAAAATAAATATTGCAAGTAGTCCAAGCGGACTGGACTTAGTGAGCAAGCTTGATCAAACAAGCACGACCAAACGAATCTCTCGGAGGCACCGAAGTCTAATCAAACCGAACATCAAGCCACAGACATTCACTCCAGAAATCCTGGTCAGTAACCCGTATGAAGTCCTATCTATTTAACGGTCCACTCCGGCAACGACGCTTCCTGTAAAAGACAGTCTAACGGTGCGTATTAACACAAGATACTAGCGATTCCCGTCCTGAAGTATGGGGAGCACTGTAACAACACCATATACGTTTGTTTTATGATACATTCGGACGAAATGGGTAGGACAGGATGTGGAGGGACGGTTTTTTGTAAGTGAAGTGTCCGAAGATGAGCAGTGCAGATTGCAGAATATGCACAAGAGTAAAGAGTCACGAAACCTGTTGAAAAGCACGAAATTCGGCTATCTCAAAAGTGGGAAACCAAGTACCTTCGCAAGGCTTACGAGCGGAAAGCGATCTCTCACTGATAGACCCAACACAACTCATCACTACCTACTCGGCGGTAGTTAGTAGCTAAAATGTGAACACGATCAGGGCCACTTTTCCAATGTTGAAATTCGGAAGCACTTACCCAACCCGTATGCAAACACCAGACTGGTGGACTCAAGCCCCGTGGCTGCTGTGCGAATGGCCCGCACACCCATGATGGTTTGGTTGTAGGAAATCACGGCTTGATCGGAAAGAGGTAGAACTGGCGTATAAGGAAGCACTCCTTCTTCCCTGTGGAATGAAATAACACAAGAAATTGCAATGAGCTAGAATGCCTCAAGCCCGTCATGCATGAGTAAAACGCCCAGACTGTGGATAGATCCTAGTTCTGGCAGGAAGTACAGTTCGATAAGTAGACACTCAGTGTCACGTAAATACTTATCCAACGTTAAGTTGATTTTCATGTCTGCGATCGATCACATGTTCACGTGTCATCACAAGAACCGGATAATGAGCCGGAATCGCTAGACCAGCACACGAAAAGTATCAGGCTAAGGGGTGGTTGGGATGTATGCTGCACATGTTCAACTGCCGTCCGGAAAACAGTCGTCTTGTTTTTGGTCCCCAGCTAGTGTTGGCGAGATTGCTCAAATGGTTAGAGCGTGAATTTACTGGCCGGAAGGTCCGTGGTTCGAACTCAAACTCTGCACCTCGACTTCCCCTGTCTGGGCTTGGGCAACCTGGCAGTATCCCAGCCCTCGTGCTTCCTTCCAGGGGCATGGCAGTTAGGCACCGAAAGGGTGTTACCGCTGAACGAGTTTTGGTGAATTGTTTGTATTGCGGTGGCACAGCTACATGGTAGGAAGGCGGCTACAATTAAGACATTGGGAGGGGGCTTCCTAGATTAAGCTCCCTTCAGGTGGTTTGAAACCCGATGAGGATAGAACATGAATGGTCCCATCGATGCGCCGGTTGCCAATTCCAAGATGGACTGTCCGGCCAAAGTTTATCTATCATTCAATGTTGAGCTCGTAGTGAAGGTCAAATTCACTGGTGGTGAGATTCACATCACATATGATTCTCAAATGCGCTTACTTCAGTGCTGTCCGTAGATGTGAGCATCCCGTTCCTGAACATCTCCCCTGAAGACAGAGCTTGTTTCCATTATATTCTCACCCCATAAGTAAGTGACTTATTCTTTATGGTTGCTGACCAGTTAGGCGCAGAGGTGTGTTGCCGGTGTTTGATATCGGAGACGAGTCATTTTCTCATTCAAACTACATGCATTTTAACGTCTCATTTGAAGGGCTTCACAGTTGCCGAAGGAAAGCCTGTGGATAACAACTCAATAGGAAGCTAAATGACTAGCTGGCTTGCATACGGCCATAGTAATAACTCAAAACAGACACCTCCGAAGAGGCGTCACTCCCCAGTAGATCTATCGTGGGACAGTGCTCCACCTGACAGTAGCTAACGTACGGAGGTTATTCGCGGGAGAACGAGTCACTTCACAAGCGAGTTCAGTGCTCCTGTGACCTCCTTTTGACATAAAAGCGCCAACAGTGGGATTGAAGAGCAACTATTTCGGTAAAACCCAAGGTTCCTCGGTGCTATCAGTACAAAGCCTGGAGTATCGTCTTGTGAAGCGATAATACAGGCGAGTGAACATTCTTGAAACGAGATAATAAGCTGTGTTTCTCGGGACCAAGAAGAGCCTACTTACATCAACTCCGGAGATAGATCCAATGCCCGACGAGGGTCGAAAAATGTCTTTGGCAGTTCAATCAGAGAGCCTTTCTGCAGACCAACTGTTATGCAAACAGGGGAAAAATGAGACAACATTTTACAGTCGAAGGACAAGAGAACAAAAGTTGACACAGTGAGAACATGAGAATACAATCACTGTTTACCGCTAGTGCCCGAGATCTGTGAAGCGGAATACAGCTGCTAAAAGAAACCGTCTGTCTGCGGATGTTTGGCGCGCCTCGGCGGCAGGCCAGGAGCAGTAAAAAAAATACGGATAAACAAATTACAGATAAAAGTAGTGAATGCTGCAGGAGAAATTGGTTATCGAGCTACCTAAAAATTGGACAAGTATAGAAATACTTAAATACTTAAGGGTGGAAACACCATCAGACCAGAATGAAATAAGCTGGTTCTTTGAAAAAAAACAGTGCACTGGTTACCTACAACCAGGAAGAGCCCATTCGTTAGAGCACGTGCAGGTTGGATCGTTTGGGCAAGAATACACCTTTCCCGTCAGTGGTCACAATTTCGAAGAACAGAACATCAAAGCTGTGTTGTACGTGACAGTCAGGTTAAACAGTGAGTGTTTCAACTTTCAAAAGGGCGCAGACGATGGACAGGACGGTTCAAAGAATCGTATGAAGAAGTAAACTCATGAAACGCCTGAGTATACACTGCATCGTTCTCAATTATGGTGTTGTTAAGAAAGGGTCAATGAACTCAGCAACGGGTACAGCAGATTGAGTTGCCCACTGGATGACCGTACACATACGACCAGGGTTTAGGGAAATGTTATGCGGTAGAAGCGAATTGGCAGGCGCCCCATCCATCTTCTGTCGTGGAACACCTTTGTAGGCTCTAGTATATGGATATCACAGATGTTCATCCGCTACCCAACCAACTAAAGTGGTCACCAATGCGTGTGTGACTGCTGATGATTCACATGGCCAAGATTCAAGCAAAACTTCTTGAGATTTTGGATCAATCAGGGCAATCTACTGCCCTGGGCTTACCATTAAGGGAAACATTGGTACTTCAGGTTGCGTAGATGGTTGGTGTTCTGTTCACTGAGCCTGGCAATGTGGTTAGTTACAAACGTTTCACCATCAGTCGAGGCGATATCATCAGCGTGCAACAAGTTGGCGTTGCGTCCTTGTGATAGCGTTGAGCACCACCAGTTACAAAATACAAACAACCTAATCGAACAATTCACAATGAGAAACGAGGAACCCACAGGTTAGCGGGTGCCGGGCCACAGAGGTGAAGGTCATCCGAGTGCCCACCAATAAGAGTCCGGGCCAACAGGACAGGATCGAACATCTGAACAACCAATCGCAATCAAAGGCCATCCCTCGGTCGACGGGACGCACATAAACACGAAAACAGCGTTACTCAACACCTTCACAGAGACGCAACGCTGACCTGTTACACACTGATCATGTCATTTTGACCGGTGACGAAACATTTGCAACCAAATTGCCAATCTCAGCGAACAGAACATCAGCTGTCTAACCTAGGCTTATTGTAGAATCCGAATCCTCCTGGTGTGTTGACAAAAGTTGAAAACAAAACCGGAAAAACTTACAAATGATGCTTTTCGAGGTGATACCACGCTCGGTAAGTGAGACCGCTGCTACACCGGGGGTGGGAGCGGTGCTGAATATATAGGATTGTTGGACCACTTGTGGAATTAGCGAATTGGCTCCGGTCGTATTGCAGATCCCATCCGAGTCAGTTGCACGGAACAGTGAGGAGAAGATTGAACGGCCACTATCGACCAGAGACGGTGGACGATTCTCAGCGAGGTGTTCATCGGTACCAGCGCCGTCAGCCACATCAGCGACAGGACTCGTCTGATGCGCGGTGCTAGGTGAGTGAGTAAAACTGGGGAGCCAGCCCGCAGGAAATATATTTCGTAAGAAGAGTTGAGCTGGACCGGGAACTGAGTACGACGCACAGACCTCATAACCAGCTGGCGAGTAATTCGTGGGCTCGTAGAGTTCCAAGACAGTGACTTCGTGCCGGAGCGATTGGTGGTTGTAGTAGGTATACTAGATGGAGAAAAAAGGTGAGGAACATAAGTCAAGGAAGTAGTTCAAGGCAAATATCCTGGAAAATTCGCAACGAAGCAGCAACCGATCGCTATATGTTTGAAGACCGATGTCTCGTCAATTTGTGAAATATTGTGATATAATTATTCGGCCTAATTTTGTTCTACCCCTTTGCTTCAGACTTCAACTAAGAATTCTAGTGCTCTTTCTTCTAACAGACGGAGACAATTCATGGTCGGTGTCCTGTACTCCTCCTCAAACACCGAAATGTTTCATCTTTCTGGAGGTTGGTGAACAGTGCAAACCGCTACAGACACCTTCAACCAGCAATTTTGCGTTTGGCGGGAGGGGTTGGGATAGTATAAGTCGGCCAAAGTGAACGCGCCAAACCTCACTGCATTCACATAGTCTGATGTACAATTGTTGGCGATATCAGTATCCCCGAAACTCGTTTATTTTTCGAGTTATTGCCAACTTTATTTTTCAAAACATTGAATTTTTAAGTTTCGCGCCCTTTCCGCCATTTCGCACCTCAATCCAAAAAGACCGCGCCTCTCTGCTATTGGCCAGTGTTGCGAAAAGCCAGCACTTTCTCCAGCTAGCAAACAGTCAGGTCAAGATGCGAAGGCACTACGGAGAACGGTCAGCAGAAATCTCCCAAACGTGATGTTCGTTAAAAGCCCAAAACTCACGGAAAGTATTAGGGTTGGAATAATGCCTAGTTGCACAAGCCCAAACACTGGTGGTGTCACGGTGGGAGTTTACACCTATGGGCTCTGTGTACGAGACCATCTCAAGTTAGTTAGGTCAAGGCAACTGTTCTGTATGGTTCCGAAACGGATCGGTAACTCACTACAATCCAGTTTTCTGAGTGTACCAGGTTGACCGGCTCACTGCAACGTGCGTTAATTGCGCTGTAGACGATACGACCGACGACCACATCGATCAAATACACTGCGATACTGTTGGTCTGGCTGGCAACGGATCCACCGGCGGTCACCACGGCGATCAGATTGGGGTTGAGATATTTGTACAAAACACTCCGATCACCAAGTACACGACCAACAGAATGGATATGTTCTGATATATAGGTATAGAAGAGAGAACAATGAGAATAATGAACCACCCGTCACAGAATGGATCCGGTGGGATGAGAAGTACTCACCGGATGTCACGTGTGACAACTGAATAGTTTCTTGAATCAGCAATTGTTGCACAATGCATAAGTGAGACAATTCTAACAAGGTTAGTAAGGGTATGTTCTCGATAATGCTAACTGATATCAATTGACGAACTTTACTCGCTCTGTGCGTAAAACGTTTCGAACGAGCACAGGGAAAATGAAAACCCAAATCAGAAAGGATGACGCGCAAATGACTGTCAGGGTATACGGGAAACTGTACTGTAAGTGGATAAGGAACTACGGAAATTCCAGGGAATCGGACTATTGTTGTGAACACCTGTCAGGACTTACCACCGTTGGGACGCGAAGCCGCTGCTACAATGACGTGTGGCGCGTACGGGTTCTGCTCACCATTCCCGTTGGGCGGCAGAGTAGAGCGAAGTTGCATTCGCCAGGTGCGCGTGGCCTTGAATGTAACTGGATCCTCTCTGCCTGACTGACGCGGTGATGAGACGGCTGACGAAAGATGTACACGGTATCCAGTCAGACGAGCCAAATCAGGCTCTATTGTATACATATAGACAGGTGTGCGAACCCCAACCAGAGCAGTGCCGTAACGGGAAGGATAGATGTGAACCTGTTTGGAGAAGAAACGGGACGGAGAGGGTGAGGGAATATGCAACACAGAAAAGCCGTAAACACTGATGGGAGAATTCACTCCTATTCTGACGCATGCCTTGTCAATAAAATTAGGTATGAAAGAACTGTGCACAAATACACAGAAAGAGCCTCAGGAAAAGATAATTAAAGAACTGTTGGTTGAATGATTGACTGAATTACTTCCAAAAATGAGCCTTACTAATCGAACACCGGGAAGCTGTTCCAAGGAAAAGAGTTCCTCCTGGGCCACACAGCTTCGTGCCGAAGTACCTGCGTCTTCCCAACATGCAACTATCACATGCGATCCCAACTAGCTACAATCAAGCTTCAAATGGACTATCAACCCTTGCGGAGCGCGTTAGTTAGCACGGAACGGTACACCAAGTGAGGGAGGTTGAGTCAGTCCTCTACCGCCGAATTGCAGTTTATGCAGGTTAGCGTGAAGCGTGGTATACAAATCACATCTGGAAACTAGGCAGACGACATTCTCCTGTCACTAACCAATCACAAGCCCGCACAGGCAAAATGGCAATCAGGTGGACACGCTGTCTCTAGGACTTCGGTTGTGTTTCTTCAAATTGCTTTTGTTATTCCCACAATAAGTCTCAGATCGCATTGGACTGGGCTCGACAGAAATCATTGGTTCCCACTGACCAACTTTGTAAAAACGGCAACATCTCAATTCAATTCTCGGTCTGATTCTCTCAAGCTAGCCTTCTCAGCAGAAGAACCAGCAAGGGTGAACAAAATGTATCAGACGCCTAAAAGCGTGTCAAAAGCAATGTAGTGCGTGTTTCATTCAAAGTGCATGCAGCCTGAACATTCTGGAAACTGGGACACCTTCTGCATGTGGAACCGACTCCCAGGGTATATTGGAATCGGAGTGACTGTTGGTTCCATATTTTCGACCAATCAGAGCTCGCCGTGATGCTGGACCGGCAAGCGATCCGGTTTTCCGACCAATCGTGTGCGAGCTGTAAGGCGGATTTGGTGTAGGATTTCGCCTAACACACAGCCTAATCCGAATAGAATGCATTCTTTTGTTCCGACAGGCACCTCGCAATTTCAAAGTTATCAGTCTCACTTTATCCCGTTGGCGCTTGCGATTTTTCAACCGTTTTAAGTAACTAGGTACCTGCCAACTGTGATGTGACAGTAGCAGTCAATGCATGCATTATCAGTGAGAGAAATTTGCGAACTTGCGTAAGAAACAAATTCCGAGGGAACTAAAGACTGCGATCTTCAAAAGTCGATGCAAGGAACGGGAGGCATTGCAGTGTGAGCACGTACGTGACAATTGCTAGGTTCAGGTTGGTTGGAAAACCGACTACCAAAACGCGTCGCTCTCAGTTCCAAAACACTGTCTACGCAAGCAAAGTTGGGACAGTCTGTGACAGCTGTATGAACCGTGTACTTGTCGTACAGTTGTTGTAGCTGCCACAGTTTCGTCCACCGATGATTTGGGGAGGTGAGGTAGGTAGCTGCGCATTGGAGGCGGGAGCTGATAAATTGGTGCGTAAATACACCACTGTCAATGGACTGTTAGGTGAGTGGGGGTTGGGAAGGGAGCTATGCATTGAAAGCAATAGCTTGGATGCATGAGCGCCATTGAGGGCGCGATGGGGCCATGTCTGACAATGTCTCCAACCATTGATGTGGCCCGTCTCGGGGTCCCCATCCAGGAAGACGGCAATGACCAGCTTAGCTCAGTTTGCTGGTAATGGCGAGGTGAAAGCAAACCAAATGCTGTGGCGTTTTCCCGCCTTCCTGGTTAAGGTCCACCTGATGCTCCTGACAATTGACTGGAAACTTTACAGGACATGAAACGCAGACGAGCATAGACGTACACGTGGGGCACTTGTTGCCATTCCCTGACGAGACTGTTCAGCCGAAATTTGCCTGACGTTGTTGTAATCTTTCAACTTTAGCGTTCCAATAGTCCTACCTGAGTGCTATTCGGCTGAACGGGAGTTGAACGATATTGCGGCTAATGAAGATCACGCTGAGGCAATCTGTGAGTAGATGGTCAAAATTTAAGGCAAGCGATGTTGGTCGAATGAGCCCCCTTTGGTATTTGACTGAGGAAGAAGCTGTGTAAAAAAGTGGCACAAAGCACGTGCGAACGAATAAAACGGTCACATCGACCGGATCGACAGCTCAGATTAAGGCGTTCAAGTTAGAGAGATAAAATAAGTGTTATTTCGTGATGCAAACAGTTGTGTGGGACGAAGCACAATCTATTCCAGAAACGACCAAACTAAGGGATTTCAGGTTTCATTGTAATAACTTCGTCACGAAGAGACTGGACCTTACCGTGATGAGGCGGCGACCAACTGAGCTATACTGGGGGGTGTCCCCGCGACACTCACAGAGTCTCTCATACCAGGTTGGTCAATTGGTGGAGGTCTGACGAACGCAGTCTCCTGGCCCTCCAGGTTGGGGGTTGGAACATGTGTGGCGACGTGTTCCGTAAACATGGTGATGTACTCGCATTTCCAGCCCAACACCGCTGCCTTGCGGTTAGGCTTTTGAGCCAAAGGCTTTGGTTGAGGACCCTAATCGTCTTCCTGTCTAGGTGTGGGCGCCCTGGCAATATCCCAGCCTTCGTACAATCAGTACGGCAGTGAAGCATCAGTGTCAACACTGAGGTTGCTGTCTTTGATGATGATGATTTGATTGTAATAACTAAGAGAGCCAATTTGCTCAATACTGAATTCAAACTGATTCATCTGTGGCGCCCCTGGAGTTCACCGGTGGTCACGGAAAGCCTATACGAGTTCACCAGATCCGGTTAGGGGCTATAGATAAGCAACGACAGAGCTCCACATGATAATCCAACGGTACAAGAACTTCCACCAACACCGGTGCCCAGCAACACGATGGTTTTCAAAGTTGACAACTTCATATCAGTGACAAAAGCGGCACTAACGAGGGCGCCTCACAATGACGTGCATGTTGGACTATGACACGTGACGAGATAAGCAGTGAATATATATCGAGTTGTGATTGGCCTGTTCGACAAACGTGACTTGGAACTTTCCGCTCAAACTGATGCCCGTCTACTGACCTAAAGATGAGGGAATTCTGAAGTTGCGGAAAAACAACAAGATGCCTGTTGATAGTATGAGGAGATTCGGGAATTTTGTGGAGATTTCATCCTGTAAGTGAGGCCAATCTATGCTGAGAAGCCGAGAAGCACTGAGAAGTCGCTGATCGAGGAGCCAGTCAACACGTGTGACAGCGTGATGCGGATCTCGTGACTGAAGGATGAGCGGCGCTATATCCTGTCTAAGTGCGAGTTAATCACATTGCTGATCAGCCGCTCGTGGCCGAACGGTTAAGTGTTCAAACTACTAGCCGAGGGGTCGCGGGTTCGAGAATCCCTGGAGTTCCGCGAGATGCGCACTGCTGATGATTCCAGGTAAGGATAAAACAACTGTACAGTGCTTCTCGGCTGTTCAGCATAGAGTAGCTTCACTTACAGGATGAAATCTCCATAACGAAATGCTTGTCAGCCCAGTGGTGTTCTCCCGGACAAGCATCAGCTAAACAAGTATCGTGAAGGACAGCTTGTCCACAACGACAGATAGTCAGCACAAGAACAGTCGCCGAACAAGCTGTACACCGCAAGAAAAAGAACAGTTGTTGGTCAAAATCAACGACTTGCCTGTGATTCCTTGTCCAGCAAGAGAATCGGCCGTACATAATCTGTGTGCTCGGTCACCGGTCCGGGAAACATCACTGCCTGTATGACGTCTGAGTTCAGATGGAACACATCATTGGGGAACTTCTCCAACGGCACTCCGGTACTGGGATTGAACGAATATAGCATAGGCAGGTTCGTTTTCTGATAACAGACAAAAGAAAGCAGATGGCGGTGAAACTGAGTGAACACAAATAAGTGCTTGCGGATTTGCGGTGATCACACGGATTACGGTAGTCTGACTAACATCAATTAGATTACACGATGCCAGGATTTCTTTGCTTACGTTCTAGGATACACACGATACAGTATACAATATTCAGTCACCATCGATATCAACCTTCAAAGCAACTTGCGCGTCTTAAAATAAGATACGGTGTTGAGATCGCCAGGAACTGTGCTGTTCGGAGAGCCGGACGTTCTTCTTCTAAGTCGGAAACAACCAAAACTGACAGTGTGTTCTACTCAAAGGTCTTCTCTCTTCGGGGGTCCTGCCTTTCGGAGGGACCAAGTTAGGTGGTAATGAAAGTAATACAACTCCAAGAATAGATAAATAAGTTACGTATTACCGTTAGGAGTGAAACAATTGGAATCACAAAGAACAACAGAAACAACAGGTTTATGGTATGTGTGGTCAACTTTCAAGAGGTTGTTTAAATGGTCAGTGTGTGACAGTCACACAGGCCGGACGGTGTGCCTGCGTCATTCCATACTAACTGTGTTGTCAGGGCTCCAAAACGCCGACCAATAGCGAGACCAACGGAGGTCGGCTTCAACCCAATCACGTGATCGCCACACTCTAGCCTATCAAATTAACTCTTGAAGGCTAACCGCATACCGATGGATGTCAATAGTTGTTTCTGATGTTCTTTGTTATTCCGATTACTTCGATCCCGAAGCAGGTCACCCACGGTGATCGAGATGCGGTAATACGTAAAAGATGTAGACGTATCCTGTGGAAACAGATTGCATTATTTCTTCTCTGGATCCTATCGTTCTTCCGTCTCTTCATGGTGGATACATCGGGAAACTTCGATGACTGCGTCCCATCGGGGAGGTGACCGACACTCAGTCATCGGATACCCTGCTCCACACCCCAAAATGTCATTTTTTTTACCTTGCAGCAACTTGACGGGAAAATTTTAATGTAATCGTATGAATAACAATAATAGGGCTATGCGCCATCGATCGACCACAGCCGAGGAAGGCCGAACAACCGAAAAGTACGCTTTTACTCCGCTCTTTCAGGTAGCCAACTCAGATCGATACAACTATAATAACAATAAAAGCGGTCGATCGCAGCAAAAGTGAACAGACCCAGGCAATTACCTTTGACCGAAGAAGCAGCGTGGTTATTGGGGGCAACGGGAAATGTGCTGTGTTGCGCTGTTGATACAAGGTTAGCTTTCCGTTTGCGAGCAGACCGGCTGAGGGGACCAAGTGTTCCCAAACCACGCGTCCTTTCTCACTCTCTAAGCCAAACAACTGTGAGGGGATAGAGAGGGAGAGAGAGATGAAAAGGTATACTATGCGAGGAAAGAGTTTGTTTACCGATAGTGGACCAAGATCAGCAGCTCAGCCACGCTCCCCCACCTATGTCACCCAATGACTCCCGCACATGTTGATACACACCAATCTGACCGTTTTAGGGTTATCAAAAGACTGGTCCACATGTTTCCGATAACTGCATCCATTAGGGTAGCCCAGTGGTGACCACTGCGGACGTGCGTTTCGATGACCCGGGTTCGAATTTCAGCAAGGATAGCCTCAGAATGACTGAGATTTGTTCGTTATTTCATCCATAAGAAACGTAAAAAAGCATCATAATCGAGAGATACAGCTGGGTTCCAGGTGAGTCAAAACCAAATTGGTATGCTTTTCGCTAAAGATATCTTACTTTAAGAGTACTCAGTATAAGCCACCGTTTTTGTTTTACTGTTATCGCACGGCGTACTGACCGGAAAAACAATCGGCTATTCTAAGCCGGTTTCCAATTTCTGTTGACTGTTCTCGGATGGCGAGATGGCTCAAGTGTTTAGAGCGCGAATTTACTGACCGGAAGGTCCGTGGTTCGAACCCGACCTCTGCCTCTCGACCTCCCCTGTTTCCGGGCTTGGGCAACCTGGCAGTATCCCAGCCCTCGTGATTCCTTCGGGTGGCATGGCAGCTAGGCACCGGAAGGATGTTACAACTGAACGATTATCTTTTATCTATCGACGATGATTGATGATATGAATTGAGTAGGGGAGGCTGTAGATCTGACCGAAAACGCACAGACCCACAAGTATGTCACGGAAATCCCAACTCAGCCTTCGGGAAGAGTAAATGGAACAAACTACAACGGTGCTGAGAGAACAGCATGTTCCAACGACCTCAGTCAGCTGATTCCAACTGAAGGTATCGAACAAGTGTAGCGAATATGCCAACTTACTTTCCCAACTGACGTCGCCACTACAATCATCTTGTGCAAATTGAAATTGTCCCGAGTCAAAAATGCATTCATCATATTGCGAATGGGAGGACTCTCCGCTGGGTCCAAACCATCCACAGTCTCATTTGCCATGATCAACGGGTGTCGAAGTCGCGGGGGCATAGTGGCAACGGGCAACGCTGCGTCCTCATACACGGCTTGGAAGGATCTGGTAGGAAGGCCACGACGATCAGTAAATGACGACATGAATGACGATGGAGAACGTATAAATGCGGATATGGTTTGAGGAAATCCAGCGGCGCAATCTCGGATAAACACCTGATAACACAAAAAAATATGAAAATGGGCTTCAAGGACAACACATCCGTTTGAGAAGAGAAACAAGTAGGCGGAAACTGCTAAACTAGGTAAACTGGTTAATATTGTCACTCGTATTGAGCGTTTCCTTACCTAGGAGCGCAAGTGGTAATGAAAGCGAAATGCTTCCGTTAGAGAAATCCGTAGATTTCTCGAGCCCTCCTAGTGGCCTCAACCCATGAAAGATGAAAAACGCGAATTACTTTTTTTAATGGTAAGCTAAAACATGGGTGGGACCAAACCCACATATCACGCTTGCAGGTGAGCCGATCGACGTGGCAGATAAATTTGTTTGCCTGGGCAGCTGTAGAAGTTTCGGTGGACTGGCTGGAGATGAGATCATTTCTCGAATCGGAAAGGCAGAGCAGCTTTTGCCAACCACCGACACCTGTGGCGCAGACGTGACGTCAGTTTGTCTGTCAAGGGCAGAGTTTACAATACGGCATTGCGAACCATGTTGTTTTATGGATCACAGACGTGGCCTCCACGCGCAGAGGATATACGAAAGATGTCAGTGTTTAATCATCGATGTCTCCGAAGCATTAATCGCATCTGATGGGAACATCGAATTAGTAATGCTGAGGTACGCCAGATGATCTTAGGAAGAAGGAACTCTCCCGCGATAGACGAATTACTCACGCTTCATAGGCTGCGCTGGTTGGGACATGTACTCCGCATGCCAGAAGACCGGCTGCCTCACAGAGCTCTTTTCGCCCAGCCCTGTGCTGAGTGGAAGCGACTGAGAGGTGAACAGTGTATGACCTGGCAGCGAAGTATGAAAACACTAACCAGTAGACTTAGTCGGGTGGGCAACTGCCGTCTCTGTGGATGGGGAAACGGGGTTCAAATCACCAATGATTAATGACATTGGCGGAAATGGCTCAATCGCGCAGTCAGTGGCACTCGTGCATCAAAGCTATCGCCTTCAATGCGTAGCTACCCAATTTCCGAACAACAAACTGAACATGTCTTCGCCCCCAAGGCTTGGTTGTATGTTTTCCGATGATCGAAACTGTTGTAGCTGGAACCAATGTGCCTATGGCGCACGGTTTATAGCTGATCAATTGAATTGAATTGAGCTAAAACATGTTGCACGCATATGGCTCCATTTCCAAAACTCGAAGTGCACTGATAGCAAACAAACAGGAAAGTACGATTGCTTATCGTTATCGTTTCGAAAACGTAAGTTACAGAGTTCGGTCACCAACCGGAAGATCATTGGTTCGATTCTTCACTGAGCGGTGAAATCCACAATGTCAGCGTGAAAAAATAGCAAAAAACAGCTGAACAAAGAATTGCGCGGTTGGTGCTGATTTTCGAGAAATAATTGCTACCTTTTGTTAAACGTCCATCCGTAGCATTTGATCACTTGAAAGCCCTCACGCCTCTCTCCAGTTGGATAGCTACTACGTATTGAAAGAAGCTGAATGACTGAGTGTGGTTCGTTTAAAAAATTCCCGGATGGAAGAGAACCACTCAGATTTCCGCTAAAAAAGGGGTCCAGTGTGATTCTTTGCGGGAAAGCCTCTCCGTGGTTCTCTGGAGTAGGATTTTACGGGAGTTACGCTCCTCGTGAGTGATCTGCAGAACTTTAGAGGAGACAATTTCGAAAGACAAGAAAAAACAAAGTTCGAACCCTACAGGACAGGGAGGCATTTTGGTACCGAGATCGTCCGCTTGAAGTGGGAAAAGGAACCTAGTAAAGGTCGAAAGTTGTGGTGGGCGGGTGTGTGAATGTTGTGTGTTGGGTGGGTGTGTTGTGTTCGTCACAACATGACGAACACAAGGAGTGTCAAGTTTAGTCGAGGAAACGAAACCGAGAGGAAAACTCACCCATAACTGCGCGAGTTGAGTGTGCAGACGTTTCGCGAACATTTCGAAAATATTGCCTGAAACGGATTGGAAGAGTTGGTGAAGGACGAAAACGAAAGCCAAAAAAGGAAAAGAGATGAACAGTCGTTCAAAGAGGATGCAATATAGCTAACCTTCACAAGTGTGTCAATAAAAAAGAAGTCTTCTCAATGGGTTCCATACCTGATCCTTTCACATCTAGATAAGTCGTCTTGTGAAATCGATAGGCTGTCAGATCAATGGTACTTCTATCAGGCGGCCACTCGATTAGGAATGCTGAAACTCCGTGATATCACTAGTGGTGCGAGATTTCACCTACACATTCCGGTTATCATTTCGCAATGCCTTTTGTGGCGCGAAGCATGGATGTCCCGAGAGTTTCAGGCCTTTTTCACAGGAGGTTTCACCTTCGATCGATGCAGAATGCTATTACCGCCTAAAAAAGATATCGGTCTCTAGAAAAAACGACTGTATCCAGTGGATAATGCTCATCTAAGCAGTTGAGACAGCATCCACGTCCGAACTGGCCAATCACACCGGTGGTTATATGAAACTAGAATGAAGATGGTGAACGTCGTTAACTAACCATCCGGAGGGAAGCCAGTTGCCCCAGGAATTCACTACTCTCTCCATCCGCGCGCTGTTTACGAACGGCATGAGAAATCACGTGTTTTTGCCGCAACTCAGACAACTTTGCTAGATTGACCCTCGGTGGTTTGAAACAACAGAATCCTGTGAAAACCTCAACAGTAGTGCACCAATGTGTCATTCATCTAAATTGAAAGTACCTCCGTTGAGAAATCAAATCAAGCGGACGGAAGCTTGTCCTGGCAACGGAGTACTCCAAGAGAGGGATCCGACCCTTTCCCTAAATAAAAAACCCGCGACAAGTGGGAGGACAATAACGAACAAGTACAACACCAAGTCCATTGTAAATGGTTTAAAACAGTTAGTCATTAAAAAACAAACGTGATGGGCCCAAATAAGAGCAAGACCGGTCGTGGACTGTCATAGCGTTTTCAGCAACCCTATGAGTAATGTGTTCCGTCAAAGCACAAAGCTCTCAGTTTCGACTCACTTGTGGAATGACCAAATTCCTCTTCCATTTTGGCTTGTGATTCAGAAACCGGCAAGTCGACCATCTCAACAGCTACGATGTCAGCTAGTGACTCATCACGTAACCACTGTTGTTGACCTACAAGAGGAAGAGATCGGTAGGCTCAGTCACGTGGAAAAGGCTTAAAATCGATCCGGGACTTGTCTGGCATCCTCCAACTTCTGCGTTCCTGGTTTTGATTTACTACGGTGAATTCCCTCTGCACGGACATGCATGGGGAAAAATCGTAGTGGACATTATTGAAGTATCGACTCTAGGGGAGGTTGAGGTAACTTTTGATGCCCCCCCACAGTGGTTCTACATGAAACTTGTAACATACAAATGAAATAGGAACATGTTGCTCTTCATTCAGACACGTCGTCCAAGGTTGGATTTGCGTATTCAGTTCAATAAGCAATTCACGTAAACATGTAAATTGTAGGCTGAATATCTGTCTTGACCCGTTTGAGGCAGCAGTGTGTGTGTGTGTGTGTGATGGCCGTGGTGGTGAACATCAGTATTCCCTAAGGAGAGCCGAAAAATGCCCAGAATCAAAGTGACCGATCATCGTTGGACTATCGAGAGCATCGAATCAGTTCTGTATAGTTCGGCTACACTCAGTAGAAGCGTCAGGTCAGCTTCCAACTGGACAACCTCGACTACATTGGCACAGTTATACATATATATATATATATATAGTGTTAAATATAGTTCAGCTGTAGCACCCTTTCGGTGCCTAACTGTCATGCCGCCCGTGGGAAGCAAGAAGGCTAGGATACTGGGCAGGTTACCCAAGCCTAGACAGGGGAGGTCGAGAGGCAGAGGTCGAGTTCGAACCACGGACCTTCCGGTCAATAAATTCGCGCTCTAACCACTTGAGCCATCTCACCCACTGGCACAGTTAAAAAACGTCGATATTGGAAAGCTTTGTTCTAGATGAAATAGGTTCATGGAAAAGCAAAATGCCTTCTCAACAAGGAGAAAATGAGACGACCAACCGGTGGATCACCATTACGCTTGCATATGCAAGGTTGGGAAAGATAGAAGCCAACTTCGCCAACCCGTGTAACGGTCAATAGACTAGGTCATCTAGGTCACCACGAGCGATACATGTGTATGTCACTTAACCAAACCCGATGAAACATCAAAGATCAAAGAGACCAGTCTTAATGATTTGGAACTTAATAAGCATGCGGTAGTGATAAGGCGATTCACTGTGTTTCCGAGGTCCTCTAGATTCCTCATCACCACCGTGACAGTGACACCCGAAAGAGAACACCGATGTTGTTCCCTGGCGTGCAACACTGTCGCCCTACAGTGAAATGACAACAAAGTGAAGGAGAGAGAAAAATCTTCAATGCTTACTACGACTGCGACATGTAACACAGTGTGGCGCGTACCTTTCGGGTTACTACTTATGAGCCGGAACAAGTCCGACCCAGTCGCTGATGTGAGATGGTATACCAGTCATCTCCAAGATACCAACAGTTTCCCGTCTCCAGCAAAGCTGGATCGATGAAACATCCCGCCATCCGGGAAAGTACTGGAACGACAATTGATCCAGAGAGACTAGATGCCCTCACTCTATTGAGCAACTTACGATACGATTCGTCCAGTCCAGTGATGCAAACAGTTGTCACTTCATCTGGATACCAGTTCTGTGGGGTCACAATTCGTCCAAAATTTACTACTTAACAAGTGATTTCGTTCAACTGTAACATACCCTTTCGGTGCCTAGCTGCTATGCCACCCGAAGAATGCACGAGGGCTGGGATACTGCTAGGTTGCTCAAGCCTAGACAGGGGAAGTCGAGAGGCAGCGGTCCGGTTCGAACCACGGGCCTTCCGGTTGGTAGATTCGCGCTTGATCAGAAAACAATATGCGCAAAACGGATAAGCATCCAGATCCCTGACTTTTCAATTGGGATCGGCAAGACGGAAGATGATTTCAACGCAGCGTAAGTTATCAGTGACTTCAGGAAGGGTCTCATCAGCCTAGAACCGGAACCTATGAAAACCATGAATTTGAAAACGCACAGCAATCTAACAGTAAGTCTTACCTCACCATTACAGTAATAGGTGGCATGGAAGTCACGAAAACCGTATCTGACTTCAGTTTGTTTACTGTTCGTCTAGCCTGTTTTTTCTTGGTAAATAATTGAAATGCGCTTCGTTGGATTCGTACGGACCGCTTGACTATTCCAGTGTATTGGCTTGGCTTCATCCAAGCAGGAAATTTACACAAGAACTACGCGCGCCCGTGAATAAGTTCGTATTACTGGAAGCTAGGTTTGTGACTCGAACCCAACCCTGGGTCTCCATTAGTTTCTGCATGAGATCCGAACATCGGAGAGCTATGTGCGTGGTAGCTATGTTGGGAGAGAAAGCCTGATTGAGCATGAAAAACCTCTGGAATTGGGGTGGACCTTCTGTTTCACGACAACCACTGAAATAACCAATCATATCACTCTCCCCCACCGGTAGATTATCGGGGCTGGCCATCATCGAGAGAGTGCGTGTCACAAATCGTCGTTCATTGTGTACAAGTGATTGGCAACGAACAGTAACCTTGTCACCCGAGACAATACGACAACAATGACGTACCAGTTACATCAGCTACCGATTCCTGTGCATAGCTATCCACCCGTATCTACGCCCAGATCATCGGCGAACGAAACTGTGGCGACTCTAACCATTGTGTAACATGTGGGACGGAGTTTACAGCTGAATATGATGATTACAGCTCCTAGCAATTGTTTCTTCTTGTAAACTGACGGGTGAGTGAGTCAAGATGGTTGACGAGATAACAGATTCGGAAATTTTGACAGAAAATTGCAAGTACGGACCATGAGTGAAGACCAATCACGCTTTAGACTGGTAACCTTCAAGTCAGGCCGACGGGTTCGAGGGAGGAGTTGTGATGCACGACTGAGTAAGCCGTGTGATTTTGAGATAGCTCTGTGGTTTAGACGTCAAACTGAATTCTCGACTGTTCCTACCGAACCTTGGACAACTCAACAGTACAGCAGTCCTCGTGCCCCCTTCGAGTTACATAGTAGCCATGCCCCGAAAAGATGCTACGAAGGTTTTACCATGAAGACATGATCAAAAGCAGGCTATGTTTGTTCTCAAAGACGGAAGAGAATGGTTATTCCTAGCAAAGGCTGTGCAAAAACAATGTGAACGACGTATGTGGCTCGACAATGAAGTTCGGAAAAATTGACGGGCAAACTGTCTCAGTGGATGGGGATTCCGGGACAAGACACCAATCTGTTGTATCTGACTGCTGACCCCACTCCAGTGCCGGAAAAAGATCCACCGAAGGGAGCACAACAGCTTTCGTCCAAACAACCGAGTGCGACGGCGTGAGTGCGTACGAGTGCGAAAATACAAAGGCCCCAAGCCATTTTATTGGAGGGACACTGTCTGACCGTTGTCCAACACTGTCTCGCGCTATCTGGCTTCGATGCAAGGCTGTGAGGCGTTGTATACTGAGGGGGCGTTGTCTGTCTGGTCAACACCTAGCAGAGCTGAGGGTCTTAGTAGATATCGGGCACTCAGTGGTTGCTTTCAGGAATCTGACCTTCCTGATAGATATACTGCTTTGAAGCCATAGTTGTTCCAAAATTGCAAACGCGACCCGAGCACTGCAGATTCGTGCATTGTATTGGAAGGACACTGTCTGACATTCGTCCAACGCTTTCTCGCGCTGCATACTGCGGGGGCGTTGTCTGTCTGGTCAGCATCTAGCGGAGTTGAGAGTCTCAGTAGATTCCGGGTATTCAGTGGTGACTTCCAGGAATCTGACCATCCTGGTAGCCACTGACAGCGCTTCCTCAACGAAGATATCGATTTTATAATGCTTGGCTGTCACGATTTCCCCTGGATCAGATAACAATGACGATTTGGCGTGCCTGATGATATCTAGACCACTTGACTGCCTCCCCTGCCTTCTGAGTCGCCCAACAATGAATCTCAAACAGCTGTGTCAAACTTACTCTTGGTACACGGAATGAACAACAAATGGCACCGGAATCTTCATTAGCCTACATTCATACATACAAAAACAACAAAGCAGCAACGTACCATTCTGTCGAACAAGTTGGATAGCATGATCCTCGGTCTGCAGGAGCAAACGGAAGCTCAGAGCACCAGCAGAATCAGTGAACATCATGGCACGTAGCTGGAATGAAAATGGCAGATGGATGGAACAAGTCAATTCTCAGGAATTAGGTGGACGACAAGGAAGAAAACGATCGACAGTCTGCGAACCATTCCGTCCACCCCTAAACCCCAACAGCAAGCCAGTCGGTACACGTAGAGATCCCGGATTGAAAAAAAAACATTCATGCATAGCTTAAGTGCTGGACCTAACATTGGGAATGAATACAGCTGGCAGGAAATAGCGTGAGTACAGAGGTCGAGATCATACGATTCCATTTTGTGGACAAATTCAGAGATCACCAAGTTTTCATCTTTGATTGCGCTGCGTTGCGTGTAAACTCATGTGACCGATCTTAAGAAATACTTGTGTGTGTTTAATGGGCCCCAGTCAGTGCGTGACCTCACACATAGACTCAAGATGGTTCAGTGGTTGAAGCACGAATTTACTTATTGGAAGGTTCGTGCTTCGATTCACCATCATCATCATCATCATCGTCGACAGCATGACATCAGTGTTCAACACAGATGCTTCGCTGCCGTACAACTATGATTTATTTGAAGGTATTATTGTGAAGAAAAGAATAAAGGTGGACGGGGAAGGAACTTAGTGCTGGCTTACTACAATCATTCTGAGGTGCCTACACCTCCAAACACTCACTCTGGATAGAAACTGACAACAAGATCGCTTTGATTCCAACCGTTGCATCTCGACTGCTCCTGTCTAGGCTTGGGGAACCTGACAGTATCTCGGATTTTGCGCTTTCTCTGGGTGGAATTGCAGCTATGCACCGAAAGGATATTACCGCTGGACAATTTTTTTCTCCGTCGACAAAAAGACATTGGCTTTCCTGACGAGCTATGACCTTCTGAAAGTAGAAGCCACAAAACTCTGAGAGGATTCCAGAATTTCTGCTTCTGAGCGACTGTCTGACGTTTCTTTATCGGAAGGAGTAATCTTACCTTGTCAGTAAAAATCGAAACATTGAACATAAAACTGATCGATTGACTGGCTGCGATGGATTTTATTTGACTCACTTACAATCATCCATCCCCAGACTGATTAGTCAAACCAACCAAGGTGGAAAAACTGAGTTATTGTTTTCGTCCTAATCGTGTTGACCTTTGACTGTTTTGTAAACTCAGCAATCATCACCTGCCCTAAACACATGCTTCTGTTACACGACCATCGTTAGCACACACGATGGCAACTAACGAAAGTAGGCGAGATGAACCTGAACGCTAGATCGCTTGGTACCAACCAGACAACTGTGGTCTCTGAGCTTCAAGCGGTGTTCAGCAGTACAGTGACATGATTGATCTTGTACGCGTGAAACTGTTCAAGTAATCGACTGATTAAATCCCCCAGCTCACTCGCATCGGTCCGTCGATCTCTCGCAGCTGCCTTCGCCTAAGGATTTCGACGAAGATTGTTCCACTTAACCTCTTTTCGCCGTGTGTCATTTGGCGAGCTGATTCAGACATGATCACACATTGCGCGGTTGGCTTAGCATAGGCGCTTGCACCATGGACGAGTTTCCAGACTTTTGTCAACCCTTGTTTCGCTGTTGCCTCACATGTTAGATCTTTCTGATTCCTTGGAAAAGTGATTATCATCAAGTAGAGAAGCGAAGTTCGGAACTGGTCGATGTGTCATCGTTGGGAAAGGTTTGGCCAACAGTCTGTGGTCTTTTCATAAAGGGAACTACTCACAAAGTTGCTGAAAATTCTTCGACAGCCCGCGAAAGGTTTCGCCCTTTTGGGGCTCATCAGGTACGCGCAGCCCCGAGTTTCCGTCAACCTTATGTTCCACTTGAACCCAAATTGGACTGATTTCCATAAATACACTCATTTGCATATCCATTCTGTTTTCATGAGAGACTCAATTGATTCGAGAAGTAATCTCATGTCCAGTCAGTCCACCGGAACTTATACGATTACCCAGGTAGATAAATCGATGCACCACGTCCATTGGTTTTTCTGCAAGCATGAGGTTTGGGGTTGATCCCATCCCCTCTTGTAGCAGCACTTTACAACTTGCAGGTATGGAGCGCACGCCAAACCGTGCGGCAGAGTTTGCATTTGGGAAAGATGTGAACCAAACAGAGCAATATCCTCCGCATACTCAATTTCTGTATGACAGTATCATGATTGTTAAACACAGACAATTTCGTGGTGTTTATTTTATCTGTCATTTATGTATCGCAAGATGGCTCAGTGGTTATGGCACGAATTATAATCACCGGAATTTTCGTGGTTCGAACCCCACCTCTGCCTCTCGACTTCCCCTGTCTAGGCTTGGGCAATCTGGCACTATCCCAGCCCTCGTGCTTCCTTCGGGTGGCATGACAGCTGGGTACCGAAAGGGTGCTACAGCTGAACGGTTATTGTTAGCCATTACATATCGCGTCCTTTTAATTACGAAATTCATACTCACATCCTTACATATGCAAAGTTCTAACTCACCAAAAATTCGCTACAGAAATAACTGACAATCCTGAGGCAAACAAATGAGCGAAGGATGAGCAGTCCTTTCATCTATATTTGCGATATTATCTGTGAAAACTATTGTTTTAAAATGCGGTTTTAAGCGGTTTTCAGTAGCCTGGTCAAAATACTTCGCGTCAAATTGAAAAACCGAATTCTGCGCACCAAAATCTTTCGAACAGCAAATGGTGCTGGTGTTGAGTACCTACGGTCAGCAGAAGGATGAAGTCCGCCTAAAATTGCACTATCGGACAGCCGTAACTTCCACTTCAGGTCGTCAGGGATCTGGTACTCAACGGAGACCAGGAGAGCGACCGTCCACAGAGGCATCCGGGGTTTTGTGACCAGATGCGTCTGTTAGGCGGAACTCCACACCAATCCCGCTTTACCGCTCGCAGTCGGGTGCTGCTACGGCCGAAAATTCTATCCCACGCAAGATTGGCCAGAAATTCGGTCAGGCATCAAGCCCAGATCTGATTGGTCGAAAGTCTGGACCCAACAGCCAAGACTCAGTATTGGCCAAATGCCGGTCGCCAATGGCGTATCCAGAACGCGTCAGAATTTCCAGAAAGTTGTTACCGCTTACTCTATATTTATGAAGCGCTGTACAAGTGTTCTTGACTTCGTTTTTGGCATTAGTATACCTTGTGCACCTTTGGTGGTTGTTTTGACGTGAATGCTAGCTTGGGAGGCTCAGACCGAGAACTAAGCTGAGAAAAATACCGTTACTACAGCGTCCCAATGCGACAAAACATACGAGCCATTCAGAAGAGGCCAACATTCCTGGTGTAGCCTAGGCCATATGGACTAACCCAATATACAGACAGCAACGTTTTTAGAAGGACACGTCCAATATGGGTCACTAGCCTACTCACCGACTCCCCTAATAAACGTAGAGAATTGGAACCGAAGCACATATGTTGCATTCACCTGCCGAATATTTTAATTATTTAATGGAAATTTCCTCTGGTAACTGAAGCCGATCTATGCTGAAAAGCCGAGAGGCGATTCAGCTGTTAACTATATATATATATATATATAATATGAGTGCGTGGATGTGGAATTTGTGTAGCCACGAAACGTTTCGTACAGTGGAGCGAGAACGCTCACCTCTGAACTACGTTGTTCGATATGAGTTGATCCACTGTCAAGGCACATCCGCTTATGACCAGTGTACAATAAACCCAGTCGTGGTAACGCGGGGTTTTCTATAGTCAAATCGCTGAAGTTAGCTTACAGGAACTACACGCATTCAAATGGATGATACTGTGATTAACCCTTGTTGCACTCTACGGTTTGCCTACAAGCGCGATAGCCTCTTGTCACCGGCAGCACATGACTGACTATTTGTGATAGAAGTGCTTCAATGCAAGCAGTTCCCATAGAGGGTGTATCGATCGGGCAGGTGGGGAATCGATCTACCTTGGCTCATTTAAATCACCTCCCCGTTGGATCAGCGGCGGAAGACACGACAAGTCTGCAAGTATCTAGTTCCATGAACAAGCGGATGTTGCTTATTCGCTTATGTCTGCTAACTGTGTTTGGCATACAGCACTGGCATTACACGTACGGACACCTAAGTCTAGAGTGCAGTCTGAGCAAGCTGGACCAATATGTCCAGACCATTCAACTTGCCGATTCTGGCGACGGGTTCACTGAAATGGTTCCGCCCAAGCCGGAAACTCAACACATATGGCCCAGGGAAATGGCCGTGTTACACTACGAATACTCACGTCCAACAATACCGAACAAAGTGTGGTTGTTCAAAACGTTGGGAGGCAAGTCATTTCGGTTGGATAAGAAAATTGAGGACTTTCCTTGTTTCGATTTGGGTGAGGCAGAGCAACGCGACCCGTATGAACACAGCTTTTATCTAAGAACCAGCTTGGATGGGATGTACACGTTCGCTGAATACGATACCAATTGGAAGTTATTAAAAAACTTGGAAACGCATAAAGGAAAAAACGAGATTTACACACCACTGAAAACGTTTGTTGTGCTTGAGTTGGAACCCGCAAAGATCGGACTAATGCTTCGCATGTCCTTTTACGAACCGTTCCCCAATTGTACTGGATCGGATGAAAGAATTAGTTGGGTCATGGGAAGTTTGAAGGATCTTCGAAGTGCTTCCAGTATGCGTATAGACAGACATTTGTTGGATGGAGAGATAAAACACAAGGTGATCAGAACACAATGTCAAGAATTGTCCAATGAATCCAGCCCGGTATATATATCGACCTATTACAATATCGATCGTGCGCGCATAACACCGAGCGGATCACCATTGGAACAGGAACGACCTTGGGCGATCAAAGCGGAACTGGGTGTCGGATTGGAGTCGGACGACCGAGTGATCATTCCGCTACCGGACCCATTCGGTTCTGTCACACGAATCAGGCTGAGTGGTATCCAAGTAGAGGACAAGGATGAAATCAAATTGATCCTAAAGACTAGGTCAGAAGAGGGAATGACTGAAATATTCTGGGGTCCAGGAAATACGGAAATCCCGTTTCCTGCTGAATACATCACACCCTATGTGTTTGCTGATGTGCGTCTGAACCGGACCATATTTCACAAGATATGCGCCCGAAACGCGCCCGTACTGGACTGGATGTTGATCGAACCCATGTACGGCCGAATACGCACATCGACTGGTGTGATGATTGCGATGAACGTCAGGGATAGTTGGACCAATGCGCAGTTTCTCACTGAACTGATCATAGAAAAGCGAGGATCTGGCGTAAGTGTGTTTAATTAACGGTGTTGCACTGCACCAGTTTTTTGCCGGGTAATCGTTTGGATGCAAAACAGAAGCATCCGGTGTAGAGAATGCTTCCATCTTGCCCATGATGGCTTCCAACATAACGCAAGCCTGGTCAAACGGCCACTAGATCCAGGCCAACTGCCATTCAAAGACTCCTTGTACACACGAGCACCAAGCTTCACTAGGGCAGTGGATCAGGGAGTCACCGGTTGCATCAACTACCTGATAAATAGTAATAAGTAATCGGTCCACTGTAACATCCCTTCGGTGCTTAGCCTCCATGCTATCCAAAAGATATCCCGAGGGCTGAAACCATTCCAGGTTACCCGAGCCTAGACAGAAGCAGCCGAAAAATACAGGGTTTGGGTTCGAACCAAGGATCTTCTAGTCAGCAAGTTCGCGAACTACCTCGCTAACTGTCTGGGCTTCTTGATTTAGCATTCTAACACTCGTGTAACAATGGAAAGCAGTTCAGTTAAAAAAACAAGTAGAGTGAAATTTGGGATAGGAAGGTGACTGACCTACGCAAATACTAGACTAGTTGTTCAGTAAAACAAAGTCTTTTATCCTGAAATATGTCGGAAACAACCATTGTACATTCAACTTTACATAAACTCCTGATTTATCAGACTTATCAGCACTTAGAACAAAATTGAACTCTCCCAGGGACGTACGCAACACAGAGTTAGTGTGAGAAAAAGCCAAACTGAAATGTAACGTGATGAGCCTACCGAAGCTGGCCAGAAAGTGTCACAGAACGACTGAGTTAATATATTCTTGCATTTTGTGTTTAAAGATGATTCAAGCTGACAGTAAATATCCTTCTTACAAACTAGGGAGATGTCGATCATCATTCCCGTATGGAGATTATATATATATATATATATATATACTCACAGACCTCCGCCTACTGTACGCGATAGTCAACAAAAAGTGACGCATGAATACCTTGCACACTGAAATTGGACCTATTTGCAATACTAATAAAGTCAGCAGTTGAAGGGAAACGAAAGTCATCAACCAGCGGATTGAGTGGCTGATCAAATCCACCAAGAAACAGTTAACCAACCTTAAGAGACGCTGGATGTGTGAAGTCATCATCATCATCGACAGCATGACATCAGTGTTCAACACCGATGCTTCACTGCCGTACTACCATGATTTACTTGAAAGCCTTATTGTAAAGAAAAGAATAAATGTGGATGGGGAAGGTACTTAGTGCTAGCCTACCACAATCACCCCGAGGTACTTGCACCTTCAGACATTTATGTGTGCATTCTGCATACAAACCAACAACAGGGACACAATTAACATTGACTAGCAGTTTTAGCTTGCAGCGTCTCCAACCAGGCGCGGTGGGGATCACGCGAAAGAGGATGACAAATCGAGAAGTACGGCTGGTTGGTACCCGAGGGGCACCTTGAGCCATTCTGATGAAAGCGACCTAAGCGTTCAGAAAAAGGTGGCTTTTTGAGTGCGGACCTCAAGAGGAACCTCAGCGTGAGACTAATATGGAATAACAGGAGGCAAGCATCAGTGGAAGTTCCATAGCCTTCATTTGAAAACTAATGCATCTTGACAGATTACTATCTGTACTGGACTACTATGAACGTTGGCCTTCGTTGACATTTCAGCCTATTTAGTTCACAGCGTGACCTCTCGAGTGTATCGTGATTCTACTCGAGACTGTGGGTTTTCTCCACAGGAAACTCTCACAGTTATTTCTGTTGTTGTTGTTATTGTTTGCCTGATATGGCCTCAGCCAAAAGACTGACCTGAGTCGCATGCGTGGTTTTTATTCCCTCTTTTGATTACAGCGACGCGGAATGCGAATTGACCGTGTAACGTTGGAACAACCACAACACCCGGAAGATGTAAACGAAATGCTTCGAGCTGTTCATGAAGAACACCCACTACCTGGAGCGACACCATTGATCAGTAGGGCGTGTTTGACCAAAGTACACGGTTATGCTACTTCGAGTTACTATGTGAATTTGGAAGATCCAGCCTATTGTATTCGGCAGGATAGAAAGCTAAATCAGGTATATAAAAAGACCAGATCAATACGAAGCGCTTTGACCGGCTACTCAGTCCAATTACTCTACGATGATTTTGGTGATGAACTGGTCAATTCAACAGGTGTGGTGACCGGACACATACAAATGGTTGCCTTCTCTCGACATTCACGTACAGTATCGGATCCGGAAATGGACTGCCCGAAACAGACCACACAGGATGGTGAGACAATGCGGATGGGGTTTTTGGTGGATCGTGTCAAAGATCGTGTGCAATTTCTGGCCCGTTGGGAAGATCGTTGGGTTCAGTACCTGGGGAACACCAATGATGTGTCTTATGTGCCAGTACGGGAAAAAGAACGATGGGCATCTACACCACGCGTCTGTCCACCGGAACGGACGGAGGTGGATTTTGTGTACGATTTGAATACACGCAGTTTGCGTGTGGCAACGAATGACACGAACGAATTGGTCCTGAATACCACATTGAAGAGACATCCCATTTGGCTTGGCATTGAAGTAAGTTGGCAGTGCACGATAAGAGAAAGTACTGTTTCTATTTCTCTCCATGTAAGTGAAGGTTGGCATACAGTGAAAATGAACATGGTCGTAAAGAACCACGATTCGCAATGCGCCGGTTCAACTCCTTGTCAGTTTCGAACACGATACCCACTGGAAACGGAAATGCCACCCTTCAGCGGTTTCATGAATCCTTGTCGGATGAGCCTAAGTAAATGTTAAAAGATCTTGCAGTTAGCTAGGACCAGTTTATCTATCCGTCAACTGACTGATCGCTCTACCCCTCTCGTCCACTCAAACAGTTGTTCGTCGATGAGAACTCCTCTCAATGTATTGGCTGCTTCCTTCACGTGCAAATCGATCGGCGTGCTATTCGTCACAATCGTCCGAGCCAATGGCCTGTTGTAGACACGGTTGTGAATAATTGGCACCAAATTCACTACCCAAGACAGGCCAATTCGAAGGCCCTGTACAATGCATGGGTTGAAGTGAGTCAGACGTGTCAGAGACGTGTCGCACTCACACCCAGTCCCAAGAATTTACAACGAAGAATATTGGATCTGACAAGAAAATTGGCCAATCCAGTCGGTGTATCGGTGAGTGATATTGTGATAATGATAAGAACGATGGTGATGATGATGATGATGGCAAGCAGTTTACTGCTTCTTCGGAAACCACTGTCAATGATGGTCTTCCCTACACTATAGGTGGCAATGGTGGGAGCTGGGGCTTACTGCCCGCCGGGACAGTACATGCCGTATGGAACACCCGCTGTTTGCGTCGGATGTCCACCAGGCACACAATCACGACTGCTTACAGAAAATACCAGCTTTCCGGTGTACGTCTGCCAACAGTGCCCAAGGGGAACCTATCAGGATACCCCAGGACAAACTGAATGTAATCCATGTCCGAAGGTAAGTATGTCATTGGCTCCCCAATTTGGTGGAGCACAGTTTTTATGGACAGAGTCTCATTTGCTAACGAAATGCACACATTACCCCTCAGTTGAGGTGCCGGTTGACTGAAAACGAACCCGAAGTCTGGTCTTTGAAGTTCACATTTTGCGTACTGTAGCTGTTTGCTGCAACTTGATGATGTGTGAACACAACAACAACACAAGTAATACCTCGGATTCGGTCACAAAGTGGTAAGAAAGGCTTATATGTTCTTGAAAAAATCGCAAGAGGAAAACCGAGAACAACCACTTTCCACACCGGCATTCCCCAGTATAGCTCAGCGGATTGCCACGGATCGCAAACCGTCATACTACTACCAGGTCCAGTATTTTGGCGACAGACCGGCTGGAATCGTACAAGCTGAGAGCTGACTGTGGACATTTCCGGAGGGGGACCTAATTCCCCATAGAAGCCAGTTTCCCATATTACCTTACACCTATCATTCTGAAGACAACACTCGTCTGACAGAAAAGTATATCGTGAATACCGATCAAAGGTGAGACGGGTGGTGCCGCTCGGTCAAATTGGCCAACCGTGCCTAAATTTAGTTCAAACAAGCGCATGTATTTTCAGAAGCATGTGATCTCGGGATGTACAACGGAATTCGAATCTCTGAAATAGATCGTAATTTTGCATCTTTTTTTCAAAACTGTTTAGTGAAACTAGTTGTCTTACTGATGAAAGAGCTGAACCTTTCAAAGACATCAGTCGAAACAATGACCCACTGGGAAATAAACACCCTTAAACTGTAGTCTGGACTGCAAAGCGTAACGTAATTGAGAACAGGAAAACAGGCATGTGATGAGCGTTGGCACTGACGGGTTTAAATCAAACTAACACAGTACTCCAGAAAGGAAAGGCGCCACGAGTGGATTATGTGCTGTCCCCTGGAGATGGCACCTCCTCGGGAAGATTAGCATCCACACAACGGGGGACGCCGATGTGGGCTATCCAGGGTGTCGCCCATCTTAGCAGGGACGTCACTTGAACCAAGCTGTGAAATACAGCCCCGTTTTGTGAAGGCATGTTCAGTTCAAGTAGCCACACACACACACACACAAACCAGGTACCAAAGGTAGACTAGTCCGGGCTGCAACACCCTGATTTGTAAGCGTTACAGAAAATATGATGAGGAAAGTCAGAGGGCGATGGACTGGTTCCTACATGCTAAAGACTGATGAGCAAAGATAAGACCGTCCTAAACATAAATAGATCCTACAATATAAACTGTTCCTGACATCCAAGCCAGCATAACCTATGAAATGCGCCAAACACAGGAAACAATAGGTGAGGAAAAAACATGGTTCGACCGGACCATACGCCGATCTGCTCGCAATTCGATAATACGTGTAGTGAGCAACGTTGTGGACAGTTGTGGAAAGCGCAGTCCCGTGATGGTGGTTAGCACAACTAGCGAACAAAGCACGAGTTTCAAAACACTTATCAATGCAACAAGTATTCATGTACTTATCCAGTTTGTATTCTTAGGGTGATGGGATTATCCGAACGAGAGATCATTCTAGGGGAACCGCATGGCAGATCGCCGTTGACGAGAAACGCTGTCTAGACTTTCTTCAAAGGACTCTATTGTATTGGTCGTTATGCATCTAAAAAAAGTCTGATCATACCCCTTTGTATTACTTTCCAACCCAGGGACAAAGCACTCACAACAGAGGCAGTTGGAGCAGTGGGTCATGCGGACCAAATGTGACCACCGATGGAGTTTTCGTTGCAAACACACGCGGAATCCCCATCAGAGGGGAGCCATACATTATGGTGGAACTGCCGGCATCGAGCAAAGAGCAAACGTATGACTGGACCAAAGATAAGGAAGATACTGAGTACCAGGGTATCGAAGGTCCCGGTGAACTGAATATGGTTGGAACTGGTCGCCTGGTATTCAACATGGTCAGTCTGGTGATCTTGCTGGGTTGCGTGATGGCATTCGTCGTCACATCGAAGGGCTACATGCTGATAAGCATCACGCTGAAAACACGATACGGCGAACGCGGATTAGCCGATACGTCCAGCAAGTCCAACGAACCTCAAAGTCTGGCAGAACTGGCTAGAAAGTTTAGCGGGGAAGCAGCAACGAAATCGAAAACGGCCAGAGTAATACCTCCACTGGCATCAGACAGTGCTCAGACAGAGTCGAGCGACCAATGAGTAGGAGGATAACGAAGAGAACGAACGTTACCGGGACAAAACAAGAGTTGTTTGTTTCCCAGTACCAATGTTTTTTTTCCACGTTTCATCAATATTTCATTGAAGCAGTGGTTAATAACACCTTTTGTGGCGGGCGGACGGACGAAATAGAGTAGCACCAGTAGGCTCACGAGCCTACTGCTGCTCCCGTTGCAGCCATGATTATGGGCCACAAGTAGTTTTCTGAACTCCAGGAATACTCGTGGAGTCTATCTGATTCCGCGTTTTGGCACAGCAACCAAGTCCCTAAGGCGACATTACCCATAAAATGTGGTCAATTGAGGAGGAATCACAACTGTCAGGAGGTCAGTATGTGCTTCCAGAAAGGTAGTGAGCTTGAGTTCTGAAGTGGGTTTACAAGGGACCTGATGTTCAGCGACCTGGAAAACAATTAGCCGAAGACAGTGTCAGAGTGGCAGCAGCAGCTCGTCACTCCGCCAAAAAGAGGGAACAAGACAAGAAAACCGGAGAGGGAGAAAAAGAAACCGAAGAGAGTGCTGTTTTTTATGCCCAATTCAGAGTGGCGGAAGCACAGAGGTGGCCAACCCTTGACCTTGCTTAAGGGTGTGAAAGAAATCACGAAACGCTTGGGTGCTGTCAGTGTTACTCGCCTTCTAGGATGGGGACCGCGTGATCCTCACTGCGCCTGGTTGGAGACGCTGCAAGATATGGCAGCCAACCGATGTCAGTGGCGATCTGGTTGTCAGCTTCTATCCAAATTGCCTGAATGAGTGTTTGGAGGTGTAGGCACCTCGGAATGAGTGTAGTAAGCCAGCACTAAGTCCCTTCCCCGTCCACCTTTATTCTTTTCTTCACAATAAGGCTTTCAAATAAACCATGGTTGTACGGCAGCGAGGCATCGGTGTTGAACCCAGAGTCAGAGCCAGGGTGTAAGATGCTCTGCGCCCGGACATTTCGATCACAGTTGAGCGGTGGCTCCTCTAATGCTACACATGACAAGTAATTGACAAGGAGGACTCGGAAAGATGCACAAGGTTTTGTCGCGCGGTAAGATTGACCTAAGCAGTTTAAATGGTCAACCCAAACGACTTCACACTGGTCATATTTGCAATGAAAGAGGCGTGAATAGGAAAAGACCATAAATAGGACTAGAGTGATCGATAATAAACCCAACTTACAGCGGTATACGTATAAAGAGCAGCGAGAGTAATGTTATCAAATGAAATGTTCTTATTTACAACGTTGTTAGACACACAAAACAGGGTTGAGATGATTTATTGTCATGGCTTGCGTCTAGTCTTTGACATGTAGTGGACTTTAGGAGTCAATCTTACCGCGTGAGAAAAAAATGACTGAGTCCGCCTTGTCATTTACTCCTTAGATATAACGTCGGGGGAGTAGTTGCTCAGCTGTGATCGAAATATGCATGCGCAAGACATCTTACACCCTGACCTTGGCGTTCAGTGCTGTCTGTCCAACCTCCCCGGTTCGACCACAAAACCACTGGATATCGGCGAGGTCGCTATCCATGATTGATGCCCGGAAATCCATACCAGCAGGCAACGCGTACGACGGCGCACGCAAATCCCTTAAACGCCAAATAGTGAAGAGCCTAAGGAAAGACCGAGAGCTCTGGTGGAAGTCGAAAGCTCGAGAGATGGAGAAGGCTTTTGCTACGGGAAACAGCCGTGCCCTATATCAACTGATACGATCGACTGGTCCCAGGAAAACAATGGTCAGCGAAACGATAAGTGAAAAAGACGGCTCATTAATTCACTCCCAAAAACGTCGACTGGAAAGATGGGCCGAACACTTCGAAGAGCAGTTCAGCTGGCCTCCTGCAACACAGCCTGTGGAGATAATGCATACGGGCCAGTGGAATGTAAACCTTGATCGTCCTTCGGAAGAAGAAATAAAGTACGAACTATCCGTACTAAAACGTGAGAAGGCACCAGGACCGGACGGTCTCTATCCAGCCCTCTTCAAAGAAGGCGGAGAATCCCTGGTGACCCATCTGACAAAGCTTGCTGGTGCTATATGGAACGAAGAGAAGGTGCCTGCAGAATGGGGCATGTCGACAGTTATCCCTATTTTCAAAAAGGGTACGCGGACGCTGTGCGAAAACCACCGTGGCATCAGCCTGTTAGCTGTGGCATCGAAGGTACTCTCTGGTCTTATCCTTCGAAGGTTAACTGAACACAGGGAGAGACAAATCCGTGAAAACCAAGCTGGGTTCCGTCCTGCAAGAGGATGCATCGATCATATCTTCACCCTCCGACAGATTCTTGAACAGCGACACTGCTTCCAGCAACCAACAATGGTTGTGTTTCTCGATCTGAAGGCTGCCTTTGACTCTGTAGACCGCCAGGCACTATGGCAGTGTCTGTGGAGCAAAGGTGTCCCCCTTAAATTCTTGACCCTTCTTAAGGCGCTGTACGCCAACTCCCGCGGCCGTGTGAAGGTCTACGGGAAGCTCTCTTCTGAGTTCACCACATCAAGTGGTGTCAGACAGGGCTGTCCTCTTTCACCTTTCCTCTTCAATTTCGTCATTGATACGATCATGGAAGACTCATTATCAGCCTCTACTGCCTGTGGGGTCGAAGCGCTCCCGGGGCGTCCGCTTACAGATATCGAGTATGCAGACGACATAGCTCTTCTTGGATCTGACGCCGTGGTAATGCAAAGAATATTAAATAATCTAACTAATTCCGCCTCACGGTTCGGCATGCGCTTCACACCTGCAAAGTGTAAAGTGCTAGTGCAAGACTGGGTGGGCCCGAACCCTAGCCTAGTGCTTGCGGGTGAACCGATTGAGGTAGTAGACAAATTTGTCTACCTGGGCAGCTGTATTAGTCCCGGTGGTCTCGCGAAAGATGATATTTCCATCCGAATTGGGAAGGCCCGAGCAGCTTTTGTGAACCTGCGTCACCTGTGGCGTAGGCGTGACATCAGCTTATCCGTCAAGGGTCGAGTTTATAATGCTGCTGTGCGCTCCGTATTACTATACGGATCAGAAACCTGGCCGCTGCGCGCCGAGGACGTCAAACGACTTTCAGTGTTTGACCACCGATGTCTCCGGAGCATTGCCCGAATCTGGTGGGAACACCGGATCAGCAATGCTGAAGTACGTCGAATGGTATTCGGGAGGAATAACTCACCCTCGATAGATGAACTGATCACACTGCATAGGTTGCGCTGGCTTGGCCACGTGCTGCGCATGCCAGTCGACCGACTTCCTCGAAGGGTTCTTTTCGCACAACCACGTGAAGGGTGGAAACGAGCCAGAGGCGGTCAAACAATGACTTGGCAGCGAAGTGTAAAAGCCACTACCAGCAAACTCAGCTGCGCTGGTCACTGCCGTCTTCCTGGATGGGGACCCCGAGACGGGCCACATCAATGGTTAGAGACATTGTCAGACATGGCCCAATCGCGCCCTCAATGGCGCTCATGCATCCAAGCTATTGCCTTCAATGCATAGCCCCCTTCCCAATTCCCCGACGTAACAGCCCATTGACAGTGGTGCATTTACGCAGCTCGCGCCTCCAATGCGCAGCTACCTACCTCACCTCCCCAAATCATCGGCGGACGAAACTGTGGCAGCTACAACCACTGTACGACAAGTATACGGTTTCATACAGCTGAAGATGATGATGATGATGACCTTGGCTCTTATCAAACTAATCCCTGGGGAATCGCTTTTTTCGCCTCCATCCTGAGACAGATGAGATCAACCTTACCACTAAAACTCATCTCACAAAAATGTCAGGTATGGCAAACTGTATCGTAGAACTTATGGACTGGTTGTGTTGCCAACGTTCTACACGTTTCCAGGAGAGGTTGAAACCCCTTTAGGATTTATTAGGAAACAAGCGCAGTCCACGAGGAACACTCACTCATTAGTGGGCAACCGGAAGCAATCAGTTAAACCTCGATCCCAACCTAAAACGTTGAAACTGACCTTATAAGCAACCGCCGGTAAAATGCGCCTGATCATGAAATCGAAATCGTTCAGCTGTAACACCTTTCCGGTGCCTAGCTGCCATGCCGCCCAAAGGAAGCACGAGGACTGAGATACTGCCAGGTTGCCCAAGCCTAGACAGGGGAAGTCGAGAGGCAGAGGTGGGGTTCAAACCACGGACCTTCCGATCAGTAAATTCGCGCTCTAACCACTTGAGCCATCTCGCCCCTGATCACGCGCCTGATCATGGCAACTCCAAAAGTATATTTAAAAAACCTGCGCTGAATACCGAAACGGGTTGACAACTCACCGACTCCACTTCGCCGTGATGCTTGGCTATGGTCCATTGACGTCTCGGGAGCTCAGCGCACAATTTCCCGGTGTTTGCATCGTAAACGGTTAAATTGAAGTTTTTGAACGGCTAAAATGAATTGTGGAAAAGCGGGCACAGTGAAGGAACATGTTTAATTACAGTACACTAGCTGCGTGCTTAGTTTTCAGCAAAAACGTAACTTGAGGATATATAACTAGGTGCCACTTTAGTACAAGCTGTGCTACCGAAAACAGCAACGGAGACGACGCGTTTCGACTGTAACTCTTGCGTCCGTTTCAGTTTGCGCCAGCTGATCGAGCTTTGGAGATGTTTGTACAGTTACTGGGGGAAACTCTCCCAAGGAAGAATGATATCATTTCGAGATCATGCAGTGTCTGCCTGAGACCCAGAGGTAAAGTCTTTTTCGATGAGTGACTTCCGAACTAGGTCAGAAGATGGAAGAGGTTCGACACTGTGGTTTGTATCGAAACAACAGCCACCTATACAACTCTGCCATGAGTCAACGAGTCGCATAGCGTCAAGTTATCAACTACCTGGTTTGGCTTGGTTCCTCATAAAAAGACGGGGGGACCAAGTTTGTGACTTCACAATCCAAACGCAACTTTAAGTGGCGTTATCCGTTAGCCCGTGAACACACATACAGCGTAAAACATACACACAAACCATATGACTCGACTCCCACCGATCACAACTCATGTGACATCAGACCAGCTAGCTTTGTTTCTCTGTTTTGGTGCCGTTCAACATACCCGTTGGTGGGTGGAACCTTGGACTGTTCCAGCTCCGTTTAGAATAAGTAGTCTTTATTTGGCAATACAAGTGTAAAAGAGCAAAAGGTCCTGGTTTTATCAGTGCCGTTTTCGTGGGCGAACCACAAACGTGTAAGATGAAGGATAATCGGGTCACTAATGGATTACCGTTGGAGTAGCGATGAAATTGCTGTAGCATGGGGACCTGCTTATAAAGATCGCCAGCATGCTTGTCCATAACTAACCTGTTCTGCATTGTGCGAAGCTGTGAACAAATAGCCGCTTCCATTTAGCGAAACCAGGTGAGCGAACATGGCCTGTGAAGAAAACAGAACGACAGAAGGTCAATTTTTTGCCCTGATGCATCTGCGCGCACAATTGAACTAGCAATAATCAACGCGGATAGCGAGTGCGGTAGTTTCCGCCTGTCATGTAGACACATTAGATTGAAAATAAAATCCACTACGAGTGAATGATCCATGAAGCTCTTGCTCGAAATTTGATACTGTGCACATTCTCAGAATGGACGGAAAACGTGATTAAAAAACACGAAGAAGCTGAACCGAAAGCCAAACATTTAACGAAAATAGTGGTAGTAAATGCCTCAACCTCGGCTGTTTGCATCTTTCTTCAAAAATAAACGATACTACTAGTAGTAGTCAGAAAAAACAACAAAAACATACTTCATTCAAGCGGTATTTCGTTCGAAGCATCCCGTTGGAAGCGAGTTCAAAAACCTCACCCGATCCGCTGGGAGACGTGATGATGAAGCTAGTACCTGTAAGCTGCAGAATCTTTGGTGTGCGCTAGGAAAGTGGAGGGACGAGTAAAAACAGGGGTAATTAGCACACAATAGGAGAAAAGATGTGCCGAAAGGACATAAACGGTGAAACAGGGTAGATGAGGAGCATGGGAAAGATAAATAGCGAGCGATAAGGTTGAGCGCAGTTTAACGAAACCAGTTCTACAAGGTTTCAAGCTTTGTGGGTTATATGAAACTTTGACAAATCAGGTGAGACGGGTATCTATCTCACATTAATCTACAAACCACAAGTGAACAGCAACAGCCTCTAAAAAACAGGAAGAGCTGACTACTGTCATAAACCTAATAGTTGAATCATCAAAATCGAACTCGAGGGCTGCGGACAAAGCACGCTGTAAAAAAACATTAACTTAGTATCATCCTCTTAAAAACTGTAGGTACAACGGGGTAGTGTGAAGGCGAACTACGTCGAGGAAGGCAGACTGACCACAGAGAATGCAGCTGGACGAAGCTTAGGAAGGTACACAAGTATCATTCGAAACCTACAATGAACCGTCGACCATGACTCTCGAACGCATTTCACATGAGTTTCACATACTACAAATTGTGTCAACACGAACTCCTCACAACACCCATATTAGGACCTATTTCAACGCCAATCAATGTAACGGATAGCAATTTGGTTCTCCTTTTTCGAATGCGGAGCAGTAGGTGTCTGAAGAACATGTCTGCACTTTCGGCAATCTGACTGACTCGTTCGAAGCCCTCACCACACATCTCGATGAAAGTGGTCCTTCTCAGTCTAAAAACTGCAATCAGCCGGGGAGCATGTCTATACATATAAATACTGTTTACCGCATTGACCTGCAGTGATCTTGATTGGGCCAGACAACCGCACAGCGCAAGGACGACTGTTTACTGGGATCCAGTCCAGTAAGGCGCTTTCAGCTTTGGGGGTGAGTGCAATTCACACACCGTGGATACCACGAGCCAATGCGTCAGGATCAGCAAATAACCAAAGAGTGAAATGTGGAACATTTGAGTTCATCCTAAGTGGCTTGATGTGCGACCGAAGTGGGGTCATGTATGCGTGTTTCGTAGACATAACATAAATTGATGTACAGTGAAAGGAAGGTTTCAGGGAAGATGCCTGTTGCCCAATTGGTCATACACTACGCATATTAAAGAATGCAACGTGGATCAGATTTCTTCAGGTTAGTAAGCGAGTATTTGGTTCATTTTTCTGGGCTATGGTATAGATACGGAACAATGGTTATGGAAATGGTTGATAGGCTGACCGCACTGCATCACTCCATGGGTGGGGAGGTGATGTGAGGCGGGACTGTGAGTGACGAGTTGCAAGGGCGAAAGACACTTCCCGGTTGCCCAAGCTGAAGAAGGGGGTTTGGTTGAAGAACCCCATCTTGGGTCTCTGACTCCAAAATCTAAGGTAGTGGGAGGATGTAGGGTTTTGTTCGGGGACCTTGCCCCTAGCCTCTGACTCGAAAGTCTGAACTGCGAGGCTGGGGACAGTAGGGTTTCTTGTGGGACCCTTCCCAGAGCTAATGACGCAACAGTCTGACTCACTTGGCGGCAGGGGGGCGGCCTTGCCTGAGAACACAGGTAGTGAGGCACTACTGTCTCACTCCTAATGCGGCTGTGCTCAGCACCGGACTCTAGTTTTAAAAAGATGACCGCATTGAGTAATGCGACAGCGGTCACGATCACCCGTTAGGGCAGCATCGATGCTTCCATAAATGTGCTCGTCGCCTGGAGGAAACGCCTTACTGCCTTCACACGCCTATCGCAGAGGACAGTCCGACTTTACCTTCAGGCCGCCTCGTAATATGATTAATCACTGTTCTTTATCGTTGGTCTTCATGATACGATCGAAACTTTAGGAACTGAGTTCAAGCCAGTATGGCCCGCAAGAACATTGCAACAGAGAAGCCCGACCACCACAACAAGTGGACAGCTCTGGGTCAGGCTGGGATGTGTGTAGTTTTTTTGGAAAAGCAAGTGGGCGGACGTTTCTTTGTTTGAGCGCTATACTCAACCAACGTTTTACAAGTACCGAAATGTCAACAAGTTAAGTGGCAAGCAGAGGCAAATTGTTCTTCGTGGGGGTGCTATAACTAAATTACGTGCTTCACACGACACTACTAGTAAAGTCTATGGCAAATCTGGATAGCCCGTAATCCGTCTTGCTTTTCTTTGGGCTCATCAGATAATTCGAAAGTTCCATCGACCTTATGTCGTGCTACCAGTAAACTTAGTCGGGGGGTGCAACTGTTGCTTCCCTGGATAGAGACCCCAGGATTCGAATCACCAGTGGTTAATGACACTGGCAGAAATGGTCCAATCGCGCAGTCAGTGGCGCTCGTGCATCAAAGCTATCGCCTTCAATGAGTAGCTACCCAATTTCCGAGCAAACTGAACATACCTTCGTCTCCAAGGCTTGGTTGTACGTTCCACATTCCCGTTTTCCGGTGATCTAAACTGCAACAGCTGGAACCAATGTGCCTATGGTACACGGTTATAGCTGATAAATTGATTGATTGATTGATGTCTGCTGAGACGCCAAACCGTATGTATACGACGCTGAACCGCTCTGTTGCGATATCCCTCAAAGCGCTTCTTTTTGATATCGAACAGTTCAAGATTGATCCCAACGGGTGAATTTTTCCAAGTAAAGCCTCTGCTAGTAGGCTTCTTTCGTATTCTATCCCGTCTTCCGTTGCAATTTTATGTATTCGGTGGAATATGATCTTCACTAGTGCGCCTTTGCCACCCAGAAGCAAGCCTTGGAAGAGTAGCTACTGGTCTATCAAAGTAGTGTTCGTGCACCGTATATCGAAAGCTGTGACGGTCGCCAGCCGGAAGGAGCAGAAGTTGAGCAGAGATGGTGAAGACAACAGGGAAGCAGTTAAACCTGAAAGAAATCTGCGGGCGATTTCTCTGACAGACATGGTGATCTTACCAAACCACACGCACGCAACTTGCGTTGATTGGGTGACGTAATTGGATTGGCTGTCGCATTTGTTTCCGGATCCCCCCGCTCGCCTGAATATGTGACTGTGGTGTGTGCATGGTCGTCCAACTGCTACGATATTTCTCAACCGTTGACCAACAGTACGAAACCGTGTCGGGATGCACCTTGTCGGCAAAACCCGCGCAAACCAGTATTCATTCGGTTCCCACGTTTGGCGGTGTTACTTCCCTTGGGATATTCCAAGTTACCCGCAACCAACGATATCCATTAGCGTCTGTTTTATGGTGGCTTATGCATCTGACCGTATCCTTACCGAAGCTTTGCTCCGTTCGCCCGTGCAGTAAATGAGTGACAGGCCGCCAACAACACCCAATCAAACCTGGATATTGGTACCAACCCTAATAATCTGGGGAGCCAACCGATCGTTGGACGAAAAAGAACACAGCTTAAAGAACAGGACAGACGTCTGCCATACGCATGTTTTAGTGCTGCTCCACCATCCACATGTGCCATTAAGTTACAAAAAAGTGTGGCGGGATTAAATGACAAACTTAACAAACCGAGACAAAAGCAGTCGAATCAAAGCGGTGGATGAGGATGGCTGTGGTCGTAAGTAGTTAGTCGATGCAACCTTCAGTTTTCCTTACAAACCTGAAATCCGTGAAATGAAGTCACTCGGCGAAAAGCTAAACCCAGCAACGAAGCGGGGACGACTAACATCAGAGCCATTTCCCTGTGGTTGTGGCATTTAGATGGTGTGTTCTTAGAGACAGTAGAACGACACTTGGCCGCGATCAGTCCTTCGTCTCAGATGTTTTGAAGTGGAGTTCAACTGGCTAAGAAGTATGGCTCATCCGTCTGTGAACAAGGCTACGTGTAAACTACCGAGACTCAAAGACATGTTACATTCGAGTTATCGACCTGTCCTGGAAATATGGAGGGTAAACAGCCCGGCTGATCGCTCGAGAGTCTCTAAATAGTCGTCTGAATGGAACACTTGTTAGTCGAAAGTCTCACGAACAGAAGTTTATGTGTATCGGAGTCGAAATCAGCTGGTGGAACACTCTACAACACCTCGCCCATGATAGGTGAACTGATCACACTCCATAGGTTGTGTTGGCTTGGTCACGTGCTCCGTATGATAGTTGGTCGACTTCCTCGACGAGTCTTTTTTCGCACAACCACATGAAGAGAGGAAACGAGCCAGGTGAGTTCAAACGATGACTTGGTAACAAAGTATGAAAGTCATTACCAGCAACCCCGGCTACAATGGTCATAGCCGTCTCCCTGGATTGGGATCTCAAAATGTGACACATGAATGGTTAGAGACATTGTCAGACATGACGCAGCCACGCCCTCAATGAAGCCCATGCATCCGAGCTGTTGCCTCCTCAATGAACAGTTCATTGACAATTAGATCAACTACCACCCTCAATGCGCAGCTATCCACCCTGCTCCCCAAATCATCGGCGAAGGGAACTGTGGCAGCTATAACCACTGTACGGCAAGTACGCGATTTCTACAGCAGATGATGATGATGATGATGACGCGGACGCCAGTTCCGTCCGGAATGCACACTGAATGCAACAAGCTGCCCCTTTAAAACTTCCTCAGCATCTGAAGAAGTTGGTTGGAGTAGTTACCAGTCGGAGGGCAGTGAAGGACTTTGAAAATTTCAGGCGAATCAACTTCTCTACTGGGACGGATGTACCTTACTGTAAATGTGGGGCCCGGTCAGTAAGGGTCGCTTTCTGTGTGGGCTGATGAGCGTACACGGCTGGCTGACCTTGCGGTATCAATCGGAGCGTCATCGTCGAAGATAGCGTACGTTGAAGCGAGATAGCTCAAGTGGTTAGAGCGCAAATCTACTGACCGGAAGGTCCGTGGTTCGAACCCGACCTGTGCCCCTCGACATCCCCTGTCTAGGCTTGGGCAACCTGCCATTTGCCCAGCCCTCGTGCTTCCTTCGGTTGGCA
>CM030374.1:3415772-3631014 GCA_003604175.2 Clonorchis sinensis | reverse complement strand
AACGGTCAGCGAAACGATAAGCAAGAAAGGCGGCTCACTCACAAAAATGCTGACTGGAACGATGGGCCGAACACTTCGAAGGGCAGTTCAGCTGGCCTCCTGCAACACAGCTCCTGGAGATAGTGCATAAGGCCGAACAGAATGTAAACTTTAATCGCCCGTTGCTAACCTGCGACGTGTCTACCAGAGAGAGTTATCTGTTGATTATCTATATGAGTGGCGGGCGATATAGGTGGAGACGTAGAAGAATGCGATGAATTAGTGATTGGAGTGTGTAAAGTCGATATGGGAGTACTGGATTCCACTTGCCGGTTTAATTCGATCAATGGATACGGTTACAGGTTTATCGAGTACTTGGACAGTGAATTGTTTTTCGGAACTCGAAGGAACACGAAGAGGACCATCGTACGGTGGTAAAGGCGGTTTAACACGGTCATCATGTCATGGTTGTACGAGGGCTGGGATACTGCCAGGGCGCCCACACCTAGACAGGAGGACGATTAGGGTCCTCAACCAAAGCCTTTGGCTCAAAAGCCTAACCGCAAGGCAGCGGTGTTGGGCTGGAAATGCAAGTGCATTACCATTTTTACGGAACACGTCGCCACACATGTTCCAACCCCCAACCTGGAGGGCCAGGAGACTGTGTTCGTCAGACCTCTACCCATGGACCAACCTGGTATGAGAGACTCTGTGAGTGTCACGCGGGCACCCCCCAGTATAGCTCAATGGGTCGCCGAGGTACACAAACCGCCACACCACGGTAAGGTCCAGTCTCTTCGTGACGGCAGCTGAACAGTACTTCGGTAAGATCAGCAGCCTCAGCTGTTGTTTACCACGTGGTTAATTTGTACTCATGTATGGTCAAGGGGGGATAGACGCTAGGTAACGTGGGAACATGTGCTGTGGTCGAAGGTCGCACTCGAGAAATATAAGGTTAGCTAACATAGCCAGACCAATCGTGTGCCGTTGTCATTGCCTTGGATGCTAACAAAGCAAGGCACTGACTGATGAGCAGGCCTGCCAAAGTGAAGACGTCTCGAACTAATTGAAGATCAACAAAGAGACGAAAGACCAAATCCATAATAGGTCGAATATTGTTAAATCGATGAAAAATTGACTCCTGATCAGGCTCATCCAGCTGGCTGTTCATCAACTCACCCAAGTAGCCGCCTAAGATTTTGTTCCTAATTTTTGAAGTATTTGTATTTCTAGGTTCTGTAAGACATTGCGCGCGTAATCGACCAAACATGACTATCTCTGACCCTGTTTCGAGTCTCCGTCACGAAGAGACTGGACCTTACCGTGGTGTGGCGGTTTGTGTACCTCGGCGACCCATTGAGCTATACTGGGGGGTGCCCGCGTGACACTCACAGAGTCTCTCATACCAGGTTGGTCCATGGGTAGAGGTCTGACGAACACAGTCTCCTGGCCCTCCAGGTTGGGGGTTGGAACATGTGTGGCGACGTGTTCCGTAAAAGTGATGCATTTGCATTCTCCGTCAAACACCGCTGCCTTGCGGTTAGGCTTTTGAGCCAAAGGCTTTGGTTGAGGACCCTAATCGTCCTCCTGTCTAGGTGTGGGCGCCCTGGCAGTATCCCAGCCCTCGTACAACCATGACATTCACAAATAACAGTACTTTCATGCCACATCGGCCGTCACGTGGTGCCATCAGCCGGGTCGCCTTACTTGCTGCATACAACAGGACGGGTAAGCGAAAACATGCTATAAGAACTTCGAAAGTAATGAGTCAGGACGTTAGCGATGCCAACATATCCTAGATTCGAAAGGCGCTGTGAAGTACACAATGAAATTAAATCAAAACCAGACAGAATAACGATGAACAGGTGAAACGGAAATGATGATAAAAGGCGCGGACAAAAACCCGTCGATGTAGCGACAAGCCTACCTGATGGAGTTCTATGTTAGTCCAACCATTGTCACCAGCCGAGGGACTCAAGTTGAGAAGGTGTAGCACCCCAGACGCATTAGACATATGTGACGATAGACAAACGAGGGTGAGCTCTGGATTCGCCAAGAGCATGCAGTTGGAGCTGTAAAAACGACGAGGACAACAGAACAGCCAAAATCGATAAGCATTACTACTGGCAATGCGCCGAGATTATGCTTGGCTTGGTCATTTACCAAACTGAATAACCCAATGAGCAAAATCGCATTTATTAATCCATGTTGTTGCCATCAACATCATTGGAGTCAACATTACGCATCGGAGTTTACGGCCAAATTATAACCATAGTTACTTTGAACGATGCCTTAGTATAAGGAAAGAGAAGGGATTACTGCCAGTTTACCATGGGTACTGAAGTGCTCCACCTAAAAACACTCAGATACCTGGATAAGAAATGAAAATGAGATACCACAGGAAGGGAAACGCATCAGGTAGAATTCAACATCTGCATTCACGGACAAAGTGTTCGAAATGGTGCCTCTCCGCATAGAATAGTTTCATTCATTACACGTAGTATTACCGTCATCACCGACGGAATAACATCAGTGGTGAGCACTGCTTGGTCAATGCGGTACAACCACAAGGTCGTTGATCAAGGTTTTCCTATGAAGAATGACCAGAGAAGACTGCGAGGGGGTAGAGTGCTAGCACACCTACTGTACGCACTGGCCCAGTCGGGCCGATATGATCATCACATTGTAACACTGCTTTGTTATACCGGTCCAGCATGAAGTAAACTTCAGTGGAGTTTGACGTAGCTCGATGTTGGGGCGCGAAAATATTGACCCAAAGTTTTGTGGCACAATTTCAACCCTGGCTTTCTGACTGCTCGTTTCTGCGATTTGGCAACTTGGTAATATCTTAGCCCTCTGCTTCTTTCTAGTCGCAAGGTATTTATGCAGTGAAAGGGCGCTAAAGCCTGATGATCTGCTTGCCCAACACCTATTTAAACTTCACTTACTGAATCCTTCACCAGCAGCGAAAGTGGACAATAGATCAGGAAAAACTAACAGGCTTCTCCGAGTGAGCGATCAACAATCGTCAAGGCAACGTCATCATCACTGACATACAGCGGCATCAATTTGTTCCAAAAAAGTCCTGATGTGTAAGGAAAATGGAAATGAGAAGGGAGATCCTACAACTCCAACACCTGGTCAGACAATCTGGATAGAACACAACGATAAACTGGGTAGTGACTCAAGTTTGCCACCATATCTTGAACTACCTTAAGCAAAAAGGAGTCCACCATGGAATGCGAATCGCAGTGACGGCAACCAAGGAAGAAATGTTAGCTGCTTTAGCGATGGGTTGCAAAACAGCGCTGGTGGTCGTGACTTGCGAGAGTTGATCGCTCCACATCTTTTGAATAGACGGCCTGCATTTCCAGAACGCGTGTTTCGTCACGTATCTATCCGCGGTATCCAGCTCCGGTGTAACCCACTGAGGACGAGACTTGGAAACGTAGAGGCGTCGTCATGCTAGCCTTGTCATAGAAACTGTGATCAATCAGCTTGGTGCATATTCTGAAGTCCTATTATGTCGTGCAACATGCCCGATGTGCTCGTCTAAATCGGTTGAAAATGAACTCGGAAAATGTCCCCATCGTCTGGAATACAGCGTCTTCACTGCCTTGCATTAGGGCTGACCTAATGGCTGTTGGGAAACGCCGTGACAGACGTAAGCACGATCTCGGATTGGCACAGAATGGTTGTGTGGAATGGGAAGCAGAAGTACGAGGCTGACGAATTTTCCCAGACTATTATCTCAGCCCTACGTGCTATCGACTGTGATGACTATTTAACAGCGACCATTCTGCTATTCCTAATCTGCCAAGATTGTTGTCGGACAGGGGCTTCCTAAGATCACAGTCAGTGACTTATGTTTCATCACAATTTTGGGCTCGATATGAACCGACCACACTCTTGCGCGTGGTACGTGACACTGAGTATTTTTTCCTTATCTATAAATTTCACGCTTGCGACCAACACCTTGTGCCTGATGTGGGGGTCTTGACTGTGCTAGTGCTTGATGCACCTTGAAGAGCATTGCACCTTGTCTTTACACGTGTTTGCATGCAAACATTCCCACATACCTTGAACATCATTTCACCCGACTAGAAAACTATTTATTGAATGCCTTCAAATGAAACATTTCCTTACTCATAAGTTTGCTGACTGCGCCTACCTGATGAATCCCAAGAAGGGCGAAACCGGTCGTGGGCTGTCAAAGAATTTTCAGAAACCTTATGAGTAGTGCATTACGTATATACGTGTATCGCGATATCTCGAATAGCTTAGCAACTGAAACATAAGGCGGCCTGGTGCAGCACATTCAGTTGCCTGGAAACTTCACAAACGAGAGATTAAACTGGATTCCAGGTGAGTCTCTCGCAAAATCAAACTGATTAGCAAATGAGTGTATTTGTCGAAACGTTTCCCTCTTTCTTAATGTTCCCTTGCAAATTCTTCCCCATCTCTCATTCGCACTTTTACGTTTGTGATCATGCACTTCAAAAATAAACGATAAAATGGTCTAGATATAAACCTACCCCTTAAAAGGAAAGTAAGTATGCAAGAAGTAACCAGGAATGTGGAGATCGGTGAAATCACTGTTGCCCGGAACTTGTTTCATTGAGGAAGAGAACGGATGGGACGGAAGGTGATAAGAATTGATGGACTGAGTTAACATTGCCATCTAAAACACGGACGTTGCAAAGCGAGGCTCTGAATTTGCGATGGAAGCGGCTAGAGTTCATTGAGTTGTGGGTGTCTATGTTCCTTTAATGAGCGCTTATTTTATGAATGTGACTCGTAAAAATGAATTCGCAATGCTAAATTGCGTTGGACAGGTTTAAACAGCATGGGAATTCGTGAAGCCCAAACCCAAACGAAGTCCCGTCCACCGCTTTACAAGGCGAGCGAGAGCAATATGTTTTTGAGCATGGAACCAGGGTTCAAGCATACAATCCAGGCACCAACAGACACACGCAGCTGAACCTGGAACAAGTCAGAAAAACTGCTTTATACTCCGCTTGCCACATGTTCGATAAGATGTTAGACTCAGCCACATATGTCTCTATTAAGACCAGTCAACCAGTCATCTGCGGATTACTTGCTCGCCTTCCGCAAATTGTTTAGATTGTACGGCCGGAAAGCTATCGCGAGGAATTCCTCAGAAGCATCTGAACTGTCCAGTAGCGGTCCCTCAAGTTTATCGACAGAGCAAATCGAAACCGCTTAACCGAGAAGGAGCGACGTACAAAGATACTCGAAGTGTTCGGACTCAATTCTCCGGCACCAATTAATGGAGAGGCTCGATAACTTGTGGTAAAAAGCTGCAGCGGTCGCGATTTGGTCAATAAATCCAATTAGTTGTGCAAGGAAAGTAGTGAACTCTATTTTCCAGGCTTCCCTGTGAACCTATCAAACATCAAAATACGACAGCCGGATGCGTCGCGACACCGTTGCCTTAGCTCTAATAATCATCGTTGCGTTGTGTACTACTTGAACTGTCTGATTTGGTTGTTAATTACTAGCCCCACAAAGGGACACTGAAAACTGTTCGATATTACGCTTAAGAGAGGAGGATTGGGAAACGATAACTGGCTCACATAAGTAATTGCTCCAAACTACCTCAACTAAAAACACATAAACGAGCTCAAACTAGAGCAGAAGTTAGGCGAGAACTTCTGATTAAAGAGGTGAACAGCCTAAACCACCTAAGAACTGCACTTAGCGATGAACTTGAGCGCCCCTGCTTGCATGCTTTTCATTAGTTTTACGACAGCTATGAGCTGAAAAGGCAAGTGAACAGTCTCTTGGCCGCAGAGTTAAACTCGGAATTAAGTTTAGGGATGAATTCAGCTGGTATCCAAAAGGTGTGGGAATGGCGCCGGAAGAAACCAGATACCGGTGACTTGATAGAAAAAACAAGTTTAATTAAGACTAAGTGGTTCGGTGACAAGGCTCACCTAGGTGTCACGTAGAAAGAATCATGCAACTTACCTATCCCAGTCCGGTGTCACCCACGGAGCACTGAACTCTTGAAAATGTAAGACAGCGGAATGTTGAGGCTGGTGTTTTTGGATCGATACGACCGATACAGTCCCCGCTAACGTAGCGCCTGAATGTTTCGGTTGTGAGAACGTCAAGACCACCACGTGCAAATGTGTGTCATTGTGAGCTAACGGAGTGCTCAAAATACGAGCGTCTTGAGGGAAAGCTGTTCCACTGAAATGAGAAAAAGGTACACGGGATACTGACTGAGTCGTGATTGTAATTTAGTTCTGTAAATAGGGAGTAAATCGACGACATGCGAACACGATAAAGTGTCAGATTTTAGGAACACGGGATTGAAGTGCAGTGGCTGAATAAAAAATAACAAAAGTCGTTCAGCTGTAGTGTTATTGGTGCCAAGTTGTTACACCACCCGCAGGATGCACGAAGGCTGTGACTGAAGAGACTAAGGGAAGATGAAATAAGTAGTTGCAATGGGTGAGGAAAGAAAATTGTAGATTTCACGACACAGACATTTTTAAGCGAAACCAAGTGTGACACTATATCCAAACTGCTAGGCGGTCCCAAATCAGTAAATTGTTTCGGTTCACTTCGACACCTATAGAGCCAGGGTGAGTTGGCTTCAAACTGTTTGCAATAAGGTACTAGTTGTAGGCCGGCTTATGCTGTTAGTGAAACAATGTGAAAGTAAACAACTGATTTGATGCGTGGCTGGGCTTGAGGTTTGGACACGCATGGATAGAGGACGGCATGCATCAACATAACCTAGAGCAGAACAAAACTCCATTGCACATAATTCCAAACAGTTGATCTGCACACAGTAAATCAGTGCGAAGAACAGGAACTATTACTCAATGTACCACTCATTATCTTACAATAAAGGGAGTGATAAATGTTGACAAAAAGAACCATTTGCCAGATTAGGGACCAGTGGCACAAATCGGAACTTTTTAAGGGTGAAAGTAGTCGATTTTTTGCGTAACAGAACAATATCCGATCGCGCAACCATAAAACAAATACAAAAAATCGTTTGGCTAACACCCTTCCGGTGCCTAGCTGCCATGCTGCCCGAAGGAAGCACGAGGGCTGGGATACTGCCAGGTTGCCCAAGCCTATACAGTGGAAGTCGAGAGGCAGAAGTGGGGTTCGAACCACGGACCTTCTGGTCAGTAAATTCGCGCTCTAACCTCTGGAGCCATCTCGCCCCTTGTACAACCGTACAAACCGTAAGAACTACGGAGGCTTCGATAGTGACAACCAAGGCGTACCAACCGAACCCCAAAATTCACGTTCGTGATGACGACGACAGGCTCTTCCCCGGGCGGAGGGGCCAGTCGAAGGCCAACCTTCCCATCCACTGGAAGGCTGACGGCTTCGTTGTGTACTATTATGCCCTCCAAAAGGATATATACACATTCCGCAAACTGTCACCATGCTCACAGCATCCAGGATAGTTACTGTGACCAATTTTAGAAGACAATGGAGACCACCTTGTGCGTGTGCCGTCCACGGGTGTCCGAAATCACAACTCTGCTCTCCACGCCCTCCTCAAAGACAGACATTTTTTCTTGAGGCTGAGGCACACGTTTTTTGGAGAATATTTCGATTTGACGCCAAGCTAAACATATGAGATCATTTGAACATTGGTAGAATCAACTGTCAGCGCACAGCAGTACCTTATGAGTAACCCTGGTTTGTAAAACATTTCGACCGTATCCAGTGGTGCGCTGACGGTCAGGCAGCCACAAGGTGACTTAACGTATGGTTTTTAGGCCTGACAGATGAGGACAGTGCACGGATCTACAAGACCCGGGTCGCGTTTGCTAATTTGAGACACCTATGGCGTTAAGGTAGTGTATCCCTGAGTCTCAAGGGACGTGTGTATCAAGCTACAACGCGGGCTGTTTTGTTGTATGGCTGTGAGACTTGGTCTGTTAGAGCAGCGGAACCGAGACGTCTTCAGGTGTTCGACAATCGTTGTCTCAGAACCATAGCTCGTGTGGGTTGGTGTCAGCCAATCCATAACGAGGTAATTAGGAAGCGAGTTTCCGGTTGTGCAACGGGTACTTTTATTGAATAATGTGTCCAGCATCAGACGCTTTCGAACCGTCGTTTGCCAAAAAGTGTACCATTTTCCTTGCCCAATTCATAGTGGGGGAAGCAGAGAGGTAACCAACCCTTGACCTGGAAGAGTGGTATGAAAGAGATTACGAAACGTTTGAGTGCTGTCGGTGCGAATCGACTTCCAGGATGGGGACCGCGAGATCCCACTGCGCCTAATTGGAGACGAAGATGCTGAAAGATATGGCTGTCAACCGATGTCAGTGCTTGAATGAGTGTCTGGAGGCGTAAACACCTCGAAATGATTGCAGTAAGTCCATTCCCCGTCCACCTTTATCCCCTTCTTCACAATGAGGATTTCAAATAAATCATGGTTGTACAACAGTGAAGCATTGGTGTTGAACACCGATATGCTGTCGATGATAACGATGATGATGAATCCATCCTTACTCGGGGAAAGCAGTATCGCCACCTCCATTAATATGGACATGCTAGTCGCCTGCACAAAAACACTTCATTGCCTTCATACTCTTATCACAGATGACTGCAGGCCGAATCATAACACGGCTTCTCGCAGTACGAGGACTCGCTGTTCTTCGTCGGGCTGTTCCCTTTTGGTCTTCCTGGTATGGCCAAACGTGAAAGTGAGTTCCAGTCAGTGTAGCTTGCAGGAGTATTGAAAAACTGAAGCCCGACCACCACAAGTTGAGTTTTAGGTCAAGAACGCAGTAGGATTTCCAAATCAACAATCACCCTCTAGTAGCTTTTCCAATACCAACATTAGGCAGACCGGCCAGTAATCTCCCGAATTTCTAATATCTAACGATAGACAACATAGATAGTCCCTAATTCGGTGATGACATTAGTGGGTCATTTTAGGACAAGACGACGAAATTCAGCATGCATGTGTGGAGTTTAATCTATGCATATTGTTATTTGTCATTCGATCATTAAGCAACAGCACACCGATACTTGGAAGTCTTCGAAAACCACCCACTATGAGGGGTAGAGAAAAGCAAACTGACTAACTTACGTTAGACTTATAGATGCCAGCAACCTCCCATTCTGAATCCTGAGGCTCTCCAGTGTATTTCCGTTCGTGTACAAAAGGAAGTCTAGTGGTTTTCACTGATACACTTGATGATGCACTCAACCTACCTATCTCTGGATCGCACCAAACACTTGACCTTGTAAGAGGAACAGCAATCACGATTAGTTAAATATGTTGGTACCTTCGTAACGATAAATCAACCGGATACTCCCAAAATATGGAACCCGAATTGGAATCCCAAGAGCGTATTACAGAACTTCCGTTCGAAGAGGCAGATATGATATCTTCAAAATCATTGATGAGATAAGTGTCACCCACTTCTTCCACAGAGGACTAGATTCGTCAGTTGCATGTGGTCACCCTGGACTTGTCGCCAAACTGCAAGTCAGATGTGTACAATAAGAAATCTCACCTGAAGACCCATTTCTGAGAAAGATGGAAGCAATGACGTTCTTCGCGGACCCAAGGAACACAGTACTCTTCGGGTGATCGGGCCATTCGGCAACAAACTGGACTTTACCGATGTACTTTTGGTTCCTCAAAGGCACTGTAATCAGCAGTATAAGGTTGTTTACCAGTCAAAAAAGCCAATTTGGTCCTCGAACAAAGCGACTCCTGTACAGAAAACACAACAGAGATAGAGAACTAGACGGACCAGCAAATTAAACCCGGTCATCTTGGCCCGAGCTAATCGCAGCACACAAGGCCAAGTTTCAAGGTCACAGTGCCGAACGCAACGCCGTAAACCTTAACAGTAGTGATTTTCACGGATTCACGGATTGATACACAGGATCGAGGCTTTCGCATAAGTTTCCCGGGTCGGTTTTGTTTTTGTCATTCAGCGGCTGTCGTTCACCTGAAAGGCACAAGTGAAAAAAGGGTGTAGCACTGCTCTTTAATTTCTCAGCGTGGGGCAGTATGTTTGCCAGCGCGAGGACTCGCGTAAATAAGTGTCTAATAGTGTTTTGAACTGAGTTCTAGAGGGAGCGTGGACAACCGTCTCAGGAAGGTTATTCCACGCAACAACTACCCGAAATGAGAAAAAAGTTTGCCTAATGAAGGTGTGCGCTCTGAGCCTAAAAATCTTGCCGTGAAAGCTCGCCGAATAGGAAAATTAAACGTATAGGGACTGACGAGGATGAACTTCTGAAGTGACAGACCAGTTTTTCTGAGATTCATTACTTGAGTTGAGCAATACGATAACCTAGCATGGAAGGCAAGTGTAAGGGAAATAACCACCAGTCCCCGAATCACTGCTATCAGCCTCAAGTTAACAAGTGGTGCATGGCGAATAAATAGGAAACACCGGGTATGTAAATATATATATAACGTTCGTAGACTATGGGCGCTCGGACCCAGATTAGCATTTTCGTTGGGCCCAATAACCAGCAGTGCTGAACAGAAGCGAATTAGACCTATACGGTTCTCTGCCGTGTATATTAGTGCATGCTTCGAACTTCGGCAATACCCGGTTTGGAGGACCTGGTTGGCTGTTACCCACTCCACCTGGCCGGTGATCTACAACCACAGGATCCCAAAACGGACCAAAAGAACCCCGCGATTCCATATACAACATTGAAAGCAGCAATTATTAAACGGACAGCCACCTCAGATGAGGCGAATCTACAAAAATTGCTTGCAGGGGTCGAACTGGGCGATCGCACACCTTCACAACTGCTACGGCACATGCAAAGCCTTGTCTGCGGCAAGTCATTCGACGACGCAATTTTAAGGCAGTTGTGGTTACAGTGTCTTCCCTTAAGCACTCGCCAAATTCTGGCTACCCAGTCCGATGTCCCTCTGTCGTCACTCGCTGAGACGGCGGATAAGATTCACGAATGCTTCGCTGACCGTTTGATAGCCTCAACCTCACAACAACACATTCAGCGTAACGATAACCCTGTTATAGCACGCCTCGATCGAATGCAGGCGCAAATCGATCAACTGGCGGCCACTGTCAACAGGGTAGTCACCACAGTAGAGCGGATCACTACTTCACGCAAGTCCCGATCGGTTTCACGTAAACCGACCTCTCCATCTCGGAATCCTAACCGATTCTGCTATTACCACACAAAATTCAAAGACAAGGCTCAACGTTGCACACCTCCATGCGCCTACGTCTCTCCTGACCAGGAAACTCACTGGCCAGTCAGTAGTGGCGACAGCTGCCACTGGCCAGTCACCGAGTCGCCTCTATTACGTTACGGATAAGACAACCGGAATGCGATTCCTCGTCGACACCGGTGCAGAACTCAGCGTTATTCCTGCCGGAAACTCGAAACGCCACACATCTAACCCGCTAACGACATTACAGGCGGCTAACGGCACTCGCATAGCTACCTTCGGTCATAAGTCACTGACGCTTGACCTGGGTCTTCGCCGCTCATTCCCTGGATCTTCACTGTCGCCGACGTGCACGTCCCGGTGCGGATTTCCTGACCAACTTCTCCTTGGCCGTCGATATCAAGCGGCAAAAGCTTCTGGATTCTTTAACGTCGCTTTCCGTCCCGTCAGTCCAGGTCGACGCTTCGTCATACCCACTCGGTATTCACGTCGCCCGCATTTCAAACATTCCGGTTTTCGACGATTTAATCAAAAGTTTCCAAGTTTGCTTAAGCCGTCCTATTCGGTCTCGAGTGCGCCACATCAAGTCGAGCACCACATAACGACCACTGGTTCTCCAGTTCACTTTCGCCCTCGACGACTACACCCTGAGAAGCTGCGTATCGCCAAAGCCGAGTTTGACCACATGCTGCAACTCGGAATCATTCGGCCTTCAAATTCATGTTGGGCTTCTCCTCTACATTTGGTCCCCAAGAAATCCACTGGTGACTGGCGACCGTGCGGTGACTACCGAGCACTTAATTGTCGTACAGTACCTGACCGCTACCCGATACCGCATATCCACGACTTTGCACTGCAATTACAGGGAAAAACTGTTTTCTCTAAAATCGACCTCGTCCGAGCGTATTACCATATACCGGTTGCCCCGACGACATTCCAAAAACAGCGATTACTACACCTTTTGGTCTATTCGAATTCACACGCATGCCCTTTGGTCTTCGGAACGCCGCTCAAACGTTCCAACGCTTCATAGATCAGGTACTGCGTGGTTTAGACCAAGTTTTCGCTTACATTGACGACGTGTTGGTGGCAAGCAAAACGATCGAAGAACACAAATTACACTTGCAAGCTGTCTTCGAACGTTTCCAACAGTATGGTATCACTATCAATCCAGATAAGTGTGTTTTCGCAGCAGACCAGCTTGACTTCCTCGGCCATCGTATTAACTCCGAAGGAATCCGGCCGCTGCCAGATAAAACCACTGCTATTTCGGACTACCCCTTACCTCAGTCAACTCGAAGTCTACGTCGATTTTTGGTATGGTCAACTATTACGGCAGATTCATTCCACGCTGCTCAGAGATCCTCGCGCCGCTTACCGACCTGCTCAAAGCAAACAACAAACGTTTGCAATTCACTGACCAAGCTATCACTGCTTTTAACGCTATCAAAACCGCTCTTTTGAACGTCACCACCTTGGGTCATTTGAATCCCAGTCCTGATTGCCACCTCATACTAAAGACGGACGCATCACAGACCGCTGTTGGTGCGGTCCTTCAGCAGGTAATCAACGACAGCACTCAAACACTCTGCTTCTTTTCTCGCAAACTGCAACCGGCACAAACCCGCTACAGCACCTTTGGTAGAGAGCTCCTAGCGATCTACTTAGCTGTCAAACATTTCCGATACATACTTGAAGGAAGGAAATTCACCATCTTTACGGACCATAAACCTCTCGTTTTCGCCTTGAGAACATCTCAAGACAAACACTCACCGAGAGAGAACCGACATTTGGACTTCATTGCGCAGTTTACCACTGACATACGTTACATTGAAGGCTCAGATAACGTCGTTGCAGATGCCCTCTCCCGCATTGAGGTAAACCATATAGCAACGACTCCCATCGATCTACAAGCCATTGCCTCCGCTCAGCAATTGGAACCTGAATTCCCAAATTTTCCAGCCTTTCATCTCTCAAATTTGTCAAATTACCGCTTCTCAACTCTGACAGTCTTATAGTTTGTGACATATCTACGGGACGCCCAAGACCTTTTGTTCCTGAAAGATATAGACGCTCCGTTTTTGACCACTTTCACACACTTTCTCATCCGAGCATACGAGCGACTGCCAAACTCGTCTCACAAAGATACGTTTGGCCAAATATGCAAAAGATTCGCGCTTGGGCTAAGCAATGTCTTGACTGTCAGAAGAGCAAGATTCACCGACATACCATTTCTCCAACTGGTGTTTTCCAGCTTCCTGACTCACGCTTTCGACATGTCCACATCGACCTGGTTGGACCATTGCCCCCATCCAGAGGTTTCACACACATACTCACTTGTGTCGATCGTTTCACACGCTGGCCCATGGCCATTCCGATCAACGACACATCAGCCGAAAACGTTGCTAGAACCTTTGTCGATAACTGGATAGCTACATTCGGTGTACCCGCTACCATTACCACTGACCGAGGTCCGCAGTTCACATCAACACTTTTCACGACCTCAAACGGCTACTTGGTACGGATCACTTCCGAACAACCGCATACCATCCGGCTGCCAACGGCATGGTTGAACGTTTCCATCGACAACTCAAGGCATCGCTGATCGCCTCCTCTAGCACCCACTGGTCGGAACGCCTCTCTCTCATTCTTCTCAGTATACGCAATACTGTCAAAGAAGACTTGGGTTGCACAGCCTCTGAACTCGTCTTCGGCACTACCTTACGTCTTCCAGGCGAAATGATCGTCGACTCTGCAACCACTGGTGAGACGGACCCTACTTCGCTTCCCGGCTTCGCCAACACATGCGTGATATCCGTCCTTCACCAACCCGACAAACCTCCAAGCCCACTCAGGTACATCCTGACCTTGCCACATGTGAATATGTTTTTGTGCGTGTCGATGCGGTCAGAAAGCCCTTACAACCGCCATACGAAGGGCCTTTCAGAGTCATTTCTCGGACAGACAAAACTTTTGTCATTGATCGTAACGGCCGCAAAGACTCAGTCAGCATCGACCGGTTAAAAGTTGCTTACATGCACGTACGACCAAATTCCGACGATGAGCATACCGCGACCCCTCCGTTACACAATCACACAGTCACACGAAACCTCCTTCGACCAGTGCCACCACTACCACACACACACCATCACTCACAAGATCTGGTCGACATTGCAAACTTCCTGTTCGTTTCAAAGACTAACTATTATGACGCATTTCCTTTTCGAGCGTCTTGCTCACCTATTTGACGCTCTAGGGGGAGCACCTGTAAACTGCTATTTTTCATGCTCAGTATCATCTTCCTTTTCCCCATCAACATCAGTCACATCACTGTACAAAAGTTTGTTTTACTACAATACAACCGCTACCTCCCGCTTTTGGGGTCCAACGTGACTTTGAGACTTTTGCTGAGTGACTGTTGTTGCCGGTTGGCTATAATTAGCTGCTGCTAACTCTAAACGTGAACAAAAATTTTAGCTACAAACGCTGGACTAATCTATTCACACCTGTGGATTAATATTGCGATCACCAGGAGATCTGGAATACCTGGAAGGTGGAACTTCTCTTGGTGTGGTGGTTCAACGGAATACGGAACTACGGAATCTCCTATTTTGAACTGTGAGTCAAGATTTACTTGGATTTTCTCCTTGTAACTTTGTATCTGGCTTACATTGTTAATTTATTCTGTTCACTAGAGACTCCTTAGGGCCGTTAACCACTACAGGGGCCATTCGGCAACAAACTGGACTTTACCGATGTATTGGTTCCTCAAAGGCACTGTAATCAGCAGTATAAGGTTGTTTACCAGTCAAAAGCCAATTTGGTCCTCGAACAAAAGCGACTCCTGTACAGAAAACAACAGAATAGAGAACTGACGGACCAGCAAATTAAACCCGGTCATCTTGGCGAGCTAATCGCAGCACACAAGGCCAAGTTTCAAGGCAGTGCCGAACGCAACGCCGTAAACCTTAACAGTAGTGATTTTCACGGATTCACGGATTGATACACAGGATCGAGGCTTTCGCATAAGTTTCCCGGGTCGGTTTTGTTTGTCATTCAGCGGCTGTCGTTCACCTGAAGGGCACAAGTGAAAAAGGGTGTAGCACTGCTCTTAAGTTCTCAGCGTGGGCAGTATGTTTTGCCAGCGAGGACTCGCGTAAATAAGTGTCTAATAGTGTTTTGAACTGAGTGGGGAGCGTGGACAACCGTCTCAGGAAGGTTATTCCACGCAACTTTACCAATGAGAAAAAAAAAAAGTTTGCCTAATGAAGGTGTGCGCTGAGAGCTTAAAAATCTTCTTACCGTGTCCCCGCCGTGTGTTTGCTGGCAACGGTGAAAAACCTGTTGGCAAAGCTTGTTCAAACAGGGCGTAAGTAAGAATTAAGTCCTCAGGCGCGATACTCAAGGGATAGAGGTCGAGCACCACAGACGCGTTTCGTAGTCACGGACTTGAAGACCGGCAACCATTTTCGTAGCAGCTCGATGGCCAGGTATGTAAATATATATATAACGTTCGTAGACTATGGGCGCTCGGACCCAGATTAGCATTTTCGTTGGGCCCAATAACCAGCAGTGCTGAACAGAAGCGAATTAGACCTATACGGTTCTCTGCCGTGTATATTGCATGCTTCGAACTTCGGCAATACCCGGTTTGGAGGACCTGGTTGGCTGTTACCCACCCACTCCACCTGGCCGGTGATCTACAACCACAGGATCCCAAAACGGACCAAAAGAACCCCGCGATTCCATATCGGCTTCGCTTGCCTTGTTCCCTCGGCCAGCCTGAAATGAATCCTGCTGCCCAGAACTGCACACCCCAGCCCACTCACCTTAAATGTGACGTCCGTTACGGGGCTGTCAAAAACTGAGCATGTCAGCCAATGATGGCACGGCACTGCCATACCCAGTTCGATAGCACACCCGCAACTATTCCATTCTCTCGACCGTGCCCTCGCCCACTCGTTCCATTGACTGCGCGACGAACTCCCCACTCGACCCCAGCTGACTCCATGACACATTCATTCCAACCTGCGGAACTGTTGGTTGAAATTTAACCGTCTCTGTGTTACTGTGCTTCCACCAAATCCAATAACTTTCTATACAGTTCACGTTCCGGCTTGTGTGTTGCCACCATCTCTGTCTTCCAATGGAACTATGCCCGCCTCCACAACAGCGACACCAGTGAGTCACTACAGTTTCGCTGTATACCATGTTTCTGGATCCCTGCTGCCATTTACCCGCTTTGCTGGTCCCTCCATTTCATCATCCCCACTTACGCGTGACCCTGGCCACGAGCCCAGTCCAAGGCCGCGAGGCCCCAGCGGTTGTTTGGCTTCAGTTCAATTTGATCGGCTGGATGATGCCAACTTTGCTGCTTCACCAGATCTGATGTTCTTTCTGATTTTCCACAGCTTACATTTCTCTTGTCATATTTCAGGCAAAAGCCTCTTGTTTTGCCCTCCCTCGCTTTGTTTTTTGCCCACCACCTTCAAATCCTAACGATCTGACCTTGCTTGATGTTCTCTTCGACAAAAGAGCTTCCCTGCTCGTGCCGGTTTAGTGACGACCACGTTTACATTGGATACAGCTTACCGCCTATGGCGCTGTCCTTTTCCACCAAAACCCCTGTACTCACAGTCCCACCAGTCATACCTTTATTCTGACTGTAACCTTATGATCATGCCTGACGGCATGCCCCCACAAGTTGGGAATAAACATTATATTATTATTATTATTATTCACTTATTCACTGATTCACTGATTGATACACAATCTCGAGGCTTTCTCTCTAACTTCCCGGTTCTGGTTTATTTCCGTAATTCGGCGGCTTCTGCTCACCTGAAAGCCACAGGGTGTAGCACTGCTCTCTAATTTCTCAGTGCGTGGCAGTAAGCTTGCCGGCGCGAGGACTGGACTAATGGAGCTTCTAAAAGTGCTTTGCACAGGGACCTAGATACAGCTTCAGCAACCATTGGAAGAAAGATATTCCACGCACCGACTATCTGAATTGAGAAATTTTTCTCTAATTAAATTGTGTGCTCTGTACTTGAAAATCGTCTTATCTAATCCCCGCCGTGTGGTAGTTGGTTCACCGGTAGATAAACCGTGGACCAAACCTTCTCCAAACAGGGTGTAAGTAAGCGTTCCGCCAGGGGAAGGAGGTCAAACACCACGAGAAGTGTTTCATAATTCATGAATTTGAGGCCGGCAACCTTCTGTGTAGCGGCTTGTTGGATGCGCTCAATGGGGATTTGGTCTTTCGTGCATCTTGAGTAGACAGCTTGGTTGGCATATTCAAGAAGCGTTCTGACGTACGCCCCATAGGGTATCTGGAAGTCCAGGCGAGTCCATGGCGCACCGAATCAGCCGTAGAAAGGTGAATACCTTCTGGACCGACTTCCCATGGTGCAGGGAGGACATGTTTGAAGAGAGCCGGACGTCTAAATCATTTTTGGTATTTATCCTCTCAATGTCTTCTGGTCCATTCTCACCTTGCACGACAAAGGTATTCACTGAGTCTCTTCCGAAAGACACATTGATGCACCTTCCCCATTGGGAGGAAGGTGCCAGTCCAACGACTACTTCTTTTTCAGCGTCCGGATCTATTTGGAAGGGACTGATATTTGAACTTCAGGATTTCAAGTCGTCCACAAAAAGTAGGCACGGGATTCAAAGAAAGTCTGAAATGTCGCTGACGTAGATCAGAAACGTTATTGGTCTAAAACCAGAGCCTTACGGAATTGCAATGGAGACCTGCACCGAAGGCCAGGTTGAGGTTGCCTTCCCGAGAATGTTCCCTCTGATAGGAACGCCTTAATTAAACGTAGAATTTTCGCGCAAATCCCGCAAAACGTGTGATACTTGTGGGACTCCATTGAATACTCCAAAAAATACGGCATCCGATATGATTCCTTCGACTTTAGCTTGGGTTAAGTTGTCTGTAAATACGAGCATGTTTGTCAGGAAAGAACGGTTTAGGAATTTGTGTTTGCATTGGGGATACCAAGCTCTTATTGGTGAGGTTATTGGAGATGGCCCACTTCTGAATGCGTTCCGTCACCTTGCACGGTACATTAGTGAGGTTACTAGGCCTGCAGCTGCTGGGCGATAGTCTGTCACCAGTTTTGTAAATTGGCGTGACAACAGCCTTCTTCCAAGCGAAGGGAAGATTGTCTCTGTCGAGGGACTGACGAAACACCAGGTAGAAATGGTTCTGTCGGTGCGAGCGACGTTTCCTTTGGAATCCTTAAGTGAACCTCTTCTGGTTCAAACGCGCTAAAATGGTTCGTCTTGTGCAAGATTTGACAGATGTACTCCTTCGTGAAAACCACTTTTCTTAGAGGCAGTTAGCGAACACATTTTTTAAAGTATGCATGTGACGAGGTTGCAGAATGCAGGCGAGCATAACACGGGCCCGCATAAATATATGCATAGCAAGGAACTTCATTTATAAACCATGAAATATGCAATTAAACGAACAAAAAATGAAGCCAAGTAGTGGAAACACTGGATATTGGACCGTGAATCGACGCGATTTCCTAACAATGCGAAACTGTGCCATATGATGTCACCTCCAATGCAGAAAACATGCAAACCGTCGTTTTTATATGTGGAAGCGGTAAAGGTATGGTTGAACAAAGCAATCTGCAAGCGAACCATATTGGGAGAATTAGAAGTCCCTCCATGTTGCGAAAGCATAACACAACTTGTTTGAAGACAACATCCAAGTTAGGCTTGCGCGGATCCTATATTCCACCCACTTTCCCGTTTAGCCTTGATCGCTTGCCTACTTTCTTGTCTTGACCAGTACTTAGGTTCTCCCCCTTTCTTGCACTACGTAGCCTACAATTAGTACTACGCTCTTCCAGTAGGCACTATTCGTATACGTGCTCCTCCACACGGTTGGTACTACATAGACCAGTGTTAAGTCCTCTCACAAAGTAATTATTACGGAGTCAGCTCTTATTTCCAGGTTCGCCCGGTACTTTGGCATGGTCTTACATTCAACCCTTGAATTGGCCGCAGTACATGGTGACTGTTTTCCATCATCCGTCATTCTCCGAATGCGGTCTGTTTACTATACTTGGCTGTAAACTTCACACTATCTTGTCCTTCTTGTGTTCTCTTGAAACAGTATTCAAATACTCAATACGGGTAGCAATACCACCTGGCCGCTAGCAACACTATGCTCATATGTGGCCAAGAAACATATTCAGCCTTGTTTAGCCTTGTTTAGCCTTCCCCCACTTTGTTTTTTGCCCACCACCTTCAAATGCTAACGATCTGAACTTGCTCGATATTCTCTCCAATAACTGTGCTTCCCTGCCCCTGCGGGTTTCGTGGTGATCATGCCTACTTCGTATAATGCCCACCCCAATGATGCTTCCCCCCTTCCTAACCCCCTGTGCCCACAATCCCCGCCAGTCATGCTTTTATTCGGACTAACATTATCATCATACCTGAAGGCATGCCGCCCACAAGTTGGGAAATAAACAGTATTATCATTATTAAACTTATATGTCAAGGTCAGCTGGCTTGGATGCTTGCTTGCTGTTAAGGATGATATTCAAGACTTTCGACTTGTTACTTAATCACTTATACGAAACTTGCCCAGGTTCAACATCGAACTGCGTTCACCAATTATTTTTGGTGTATCGATAAATCCTTTTACTGCAGAAACCGTCTTGTCATCGAAAACCTTTCTGTCCTCATCCGTCACCCTACGTAGAGCAAAAGCAATGCCGAAGTGGCTCCAAAGGGGTGTAATCTGAGATGTTAGACATCTCAGAATTTCTTCACATCGAAGCCATCCTGCTACAGAAACCGAACGCTACCCTTTGCCCCGGTGGTATGAGCAGTTATAAAAACATCGTCCACATCTGTGAACAAAGCAATTTTAAAAAGTTGGCAACAAAGTAAAAACGCCAATAATGTAATCAGTTAGGTCAGCTCCGAAAAATAAGCGGCAAAAAAGAAAACACCTTGATATTTTTCAGTGCCGTCGAAAACTTTACGGAGCCTCCCAGGTTTTCGGTGTTTGGAGAAGTTATGAGGCGGCATGAAACGTAGATCATCTGTTGAACAAACAAGAGATTGGCTTACATACCACCTGTTGCACCGAAATGCCTTAATAGCAGAGACTAAGCCAAACACAGACTCACCATAAACTCCGTAGACCAGACAGCTTTTTAGCTTGCCCCCAGCTCGCACAAATCTACGCTACTACTTCTTAGTTAGCTACGATCGTATCTGAAACAGTCTCTCCAATGAACTTCAAAATAGCACACATCATCTTACTTTTTCGCAGTCCATAAATAACCTGTATACTTGCAAAACCGCAGCCGCCCTGCTCAGTACAAAATACCCCCTGATTCCCTCTACGAATCTTGTCCAAAGCACCGAATTTGACGGCAGTATTGTTAGTGGAAAAGTGAAATAAAATAAACTTACGCACTTTAATATTTCGCTATCTCCTTGACTGACCTCAAGCAACGATGATCTGCAATGCCTGCCAGATGGAAGAGTTCTGTAATATTGGCCAGACTTTCTCCCCAGGCAACTGATCTTGCGTCCTTCCTAGCTAGGTCTTCGCAATGGATAATCTGTTTAATGACCAGTGGTTCGTTTTTTCTAGCTCCAACGCGCATATACCAGACAAAAGTCAAGGTTTCTTGTACCTGAGAAAGCAGTATGCGCCCAAAACACCTGCGTGTTATTGTGAAATGGTCAAACACAACACACTGAACACACACATAAGATTGCGAGTTGCCTGAGCTCGGCTAGGTAGATAACACCAACGCTTCGTCATAGCCTGTTCATAGTGGTCGCTCTCCGAATATCTCCATTCTGTTCCCATTGTCCCAATGGTAGTCGCCGTTTCATTTGCCTCCCCCGCGATCTGCCTTTTCCAACGGCTGTTTGCTCTCTGCCTATTCAAACTGTTTTATTTGCTTTATTTTGACCGGATAAACTATCCGAAGGCTAAAGTTCTTTAATAATTCACAAGCCACACCTTTGAAGCCTTGGTGGCATACCACCTGACAGATCTGGCAGCATTCACGAGGGAAGAAAACCTTGTGTGGCAGTCGGATCGGTCCTGAAGAGATCCTCTGTTGCGTTGAATCTTGGTGCGCTCGTATATTCGTCGCGCCTCTATTAGCACGAGTGCTCCGGCCATCGCCGAAGGTTCTGAGCCCAGCCTTTATTCCAGGAAGTCCATGAAGGAGCATTGTTGCTTTTTATTTGTTGCTGCTAGGTTGGACTCTTCCCGATCGTGTCGTTTATCTGGGGACGCCATAAAATAAAGGCAATGAAAGAAGTGACCTTTGTCTGTCACACGATTTTATTTTAAAAACAAACATAAGATAACCTGAAGATACTCTGCGACGCCCACGGCTTACATTGACATGTAAAGCTGCAGCCGTCTTCGTCATAGTTTGTGTTACAACGTAACAATGCTCAATCGTCAGGCACATGTAGCACATACACACTCCTATCTAGCGCTCCCAGGTGTAGATACATCAAAAACAAAAAAAATATATACACAAAGAGATTCCTAGTCCACCATTGCCAGCATGCAAGTTTAGCGCCTGGAAGCTTTTCTACCATGCACCACTGGTTGATTGAAGTTATTAGCAGTGCTTCGGGGACCGGTGAAACTTTCTTATATTTGCCTTCCCTCCTAGATAACGGTACTGTCTAACTCACGTGAGAAATTCCTAGATAGTCTAGTTCTGCTTACGCCAGTCCTGTACTTGGTGTCCTTAACCACATCACCTCTGCATACTTATACTAGTTGTTCTATGGCTCTTGTACAATAACTGCGTAACGCGATCATGCCTCCGTTGCCATGTTCCTTACAAGTTTGGAAATAAACCTATTGTTAACAACAGTAACAAATCTTCGATTGCTAGGCTACTAGATACAAATGTATCCCTATCACATCTCATTAAGTCACTTGTTGTCAAGACCCTAATTGTAGCAAAAAGTAATTTCATTTACTAATAATAGACTCTATCCTGTCTCAAGCCTCCTGAAACTTACCAGTCATTACTGATCTCATCAAATTCAATTCTGTTCCCAAGTTCCAATTTTCGCCAGCACTTGCTCCAAACGCACGGTTTGGCCATTATCCACTCCAATCGGTTTGCGCTTCACATACAAGGGGATCCTTAGACAGACCTAAAATTCCCGGACCTCAGATCGGCTTTATTCTTACTCCGCGGTTTCTCTTGGCCTACCCCAAAACCCGCTGTTGACAGAATCATACATCCCATTGTGATCACTTGAAACATCTCAGCCGTTACGGGGCTGTATAGAGACTAGGTTGTCAGTGAAATAATGTCACGGCACTGCCACACTTCGGACAAATTCTTCACCTGGCCTCAGTCGCCTCCGAAACGAGTTCATTCTAATTTACTAAACCTTTCGATTGGACCTAACTACCACGGCAAACTTTCACCGCGTGATCCCCATAAAATCAATCACTTTCCATGCAGTTCGCTCCGCCCTGGGCGTAAGCTTTAACTTACTCTCCATAGGAACTTTGCACCCGACTTCGTTTTAACCTGTTCACTACTAAGTCCCTACAGTTTAAGGGTACACCATGATTCTAAGACTCCTGCCTCATTTGTCCACACTGCATATTCCTCCACTTCCTCATCCTCACTTGCGTTATTCGTTACCCTGTCCATAGGCACAATTATCCAAGGCCGCGGAGCTTCAGCATGCCGATCCTTAGACAAACACCTCAAACTTCTCCGAACCCCTAGTTTGAACGGATGGAATTTTAACACAGCGTTTTGGCATTAGATGGTATTTACTCAAACTCGTAAAACATCCCCAATCCCCAGGTTCTTGGGCTTTGTTTAAGCGTACTCATGGTCTATTTGGGCGCGCGATTCCTTTTTCAGTGGCTGTCTATAGCTTAGAACGATGGGGACTTCCATGGAAAAGTTGGTTTCTTCATGAGTTTTCATCTCGATTGCATTCGGGAATAATATGAAGTTTACAAGAACAATAAGTAGTCCCTCTCTGTCCACGCAAGCTCAAAATGGAACAGCCATTAACCCACTGTATAGGGTGTTTTCTACCTTTGCGGAAGGAACTTGTTAATGCTCTACTAGGACCCGAAACCTAGTTATATGGACAGAATGCTGAGAGCACTAACAATGATAGTTTTGTCAAGTGAAAATGATTACAATAGATATACACGTGAACAAGGGACTTATCGTATTGTAGATACAAGTTGATAAATCCTGTTGCAGGCCCGGATGCAGGTTTCGTGTCTTCTTCGCTGTTGTCGCAGCTACACGTATTTTCTGTCCGTCCGTGCGTGGCGTGCTGTAATTCCTGAGCGGCTAGACTCGGAGCTGGGCGACGTGCGTAGCTCTGTTGTGTTCTGTGTCCTGTGCTGTTTTCCTATATCTAGGTTCGTTTGCGTGGGTGTAGGTGTCCACTTGTTGCCACACGGATCGGACAGCAGATAGTCAATGTCAGATGAGTCATCTTTGTGTGTCGCGATTTGTAAGTGTGGGGCTAAAACGAGTCTCGTGATCTAGGGAGCGATTGTGAGCTGTGTAGTCAAGTGAGTCACAATCGTGTAGCGTGAATTGTGAGTGTAGAAAAAAGAACAGATCTCGTGATCTAGCGAGCGGCGGTGAGCTGTACAGTCACGTATGTTGGTGAAGGGGCTGCTACATGATCACCTCGTTGAAAGAAGGAATGAAGATTGCTTTACCCAAATTGTATTCTAAACTGTATTCCAAACTGTATTCTAAAGAAAACGACGTGAATGTTTACCCATTACATAAATCTTCGTAGCAACACGTCCCTTCTTTTTTGTGGTCTAGAATCACGTACGTTGAATTTCCACATGATCCCCAAATACAAAACCCAACGTCGGAAACCAGCTTTCCACTCTGCGTGTGCAAAACCCTCTGAAATATGCGAAGAAGCAGTTGATAGTGTATGAGACACTTTCAGCAAAGATTATTAGGTGCCTTTTTTGCCGGTAATAATACTAACAATACGAATGACGTAAATGTACACATTATAAATATGGATATATGTGTGTATGTGTATGAAATACTCGGTGCTGTCATTTGAACTCAACTCATGATGAACCTGAAGAAATCCTAAGGAAAAATTAGCCAGGGTTGATTCTAAAAGGCAAACAAATTTACAGAACAAGTATCTGTCCTCATAAGTCAAGTTTATTATGCAAGCTTATTACTAAATATTATAACTATAAACTACTGATTCGGTTACTATGTCAGTCAGCAGTTTTCATCTCTGCATGATCACCTTCCTCGCTTTTTGTCATTACTTCCAGAAACAGATCATTTTCACTGAATTAAAGTCATCGCAGGCGCTTCTGAATCACACTAAACTGATTGATTTACGTCTAATAAACTAAAAACAGTAGAAAATTCCTATGAGTTTTCCCTGCTAACTCGTACTCTAAAGCCCTAGTATCCACATCACTCAAACTGTCACAGCTTTTGCTGCAGTGTGCATATGCAGCCAAAAAATATACTGTCAAAATTCTCTGTGGGACGCCTTTTTACTGGAACAGTGGTAATGTTTTCTCCTACAACAGAAGGACGTTTATTTACCCCAGGTTGTCACGACTATCTCATCTGCAATTCATACTCAGTAGGATAGAAGATACCTTTTCTCTTCTGCGGCACATTCATCGAAAGATTATAATTGTCCTCCTTTCACTTAGCCAACTTACTCCAGTACATGCCCTAAGCTGATGTTTTTTTCCGATGCACCTGATCTATTTCCTTGTTTCACGAAGTGCTCGTCAGAATAAACAAGCATCTTATCCGACTGGCCGAAGCACACCAAGCCACAGAACCAGTGGGAAACGCTTCTCACGCACTGCTTGTATTTGGAAAGAAGGACCCCGTAAGAGCAAGGAAGTCTGTCCTTGTTAGAAAAATGTCCACTGGCTCACTGTTAGTTAAAGTAAACGGGTCCTTATTTTCGTATTGAGTTTGCGTAAAGCTGAAACCATCAGTACACAACGCACTTCTTTCTCGATCAAAATCAATTGTAGATAAAGTAGACACCGTGATCTAGGATCAGTCGGTCCTCAGAACACAGATCGGATGACTCCGCTGAGTTATTTATGAACGATCAGTCCAGCCCGAGTCAGTAATCGAACAACACTGGGGTGAATCTATAAATTCGCAAACCCTAACTAAGGCTGATCGAATGAAGACAGTTTTGGGGAAATTGCATAGCCGAGGAGTTCGCAACAAGCCAGTATTTTTTGTTATTACATGACGGCCGCCCACGTTTTATCACGTGCACGGCGAGGTTTTATCTCGACGATATTGTGATTCCTTGATGGTGCAGCGAGAAAAATGAGAGGATTTATGAGCAGAAACAGCAAACAAAAGAACACGTTGGCCAGCGTTTAGTATTACCTGCACAAATTGAACACTGGGACGCTTTGTGGGTGCATGTTACACCCGTAGTCGGGAAATATTTGGGATATATTGAACAGCGGGCATGCAATTAGACTGAGTATGGCGGTCGCTGTATCTAAATCGCGGCGTTACACTTGGGTTTGTGGACAGCTCCGCAAATGGGCGGTTTGCTTAAGTGTGAATGGGAGGCAACGCGCATCGAGGGTATGGATTATGGGAAGTCGAAGCTCACAGACCACTTAGAGGACAAAGGCGGAAGTAGTAGAATTATGGCGTTGTATGTTAATTGTATGTGGGTTGGAGTATACCTGTTCCTGTGCAATGAGATATAGTAAATCCTGCGGCCCCCAGCTGGACCATCATCATCATCAGAGACAGTTAGGTCGTATCAAGAGTTTGTCTCAATACCCTTTTTTATTCGAATGTTGTGGGCGTGATTATGGTAATGAAGATGGGTGACAATACTTTGGTATAAACTATGTTTTGGATGAATCCCAAACTTATACAACATACACGGAAATAGCGATCGGCTTCCAAGATGCTGTGTGTCTGAGGGGTAAAAGCATCAAGCACATAGCCGGATGCGCAAGTTCGTGCAAGCGGTTTACAAACGCGAACACAGGAGCTAATAATTTGTTTGCCAGGAAGAAGCCTTCGGTTGATTGTACTTCTACTGCTGTTGCATATGGAATGTTTCAGTTTTCTACGAAGCTACATGGTGTCAGTAAGGGAGAGCAGGTGTCCAGTGAAGTTAGGATTTAGTGTTCTAACTCAGTAGATTTGACACCAAGCACCAACATATCCACTGGAGCTCCACCACTGCTCCTTCATGGGTGCATATCTGAAGACGCATGAGGTCTTCGAATCCTAGGGCTCAGGTCATTCTTTAGCTTTAAGTTTTCTGTACCCAATAATGTGTATGCCAGTTGACTCGCAGTCTCATCATCGTTGTACAAACGGACCTTTTATTATCGTCGCTGGGTCTAACTGAGCGAGCAATAAGCTTACCTACATTACAGTGAGACTCCAGCTTCAGCGTTGACACCGGTCAGCGTTGTCGACAACGAGTTTTGTTAAACAATTGGTGAGTCAGCGCCCACAACTCTGTTAAATTATGTGTTTTCAGTGATTTTACCGAAGATGTACATGAGTTGTAATTAACAATGCGTTCTTCATTTCAGGAACAGCACCGAGCGAAAGCGGCTCCCCGGGACCGGGAACTGGATTTACTACACATTAAGTTTGTACCGACGGAACCAATAAATAAAAAAATATAGTTCTTCAAGGGTGGTTATGTATTTTTCATGTTCGGGCTTGGCAGACGGACATGTGTGCGTACGAAAGACCGTCGTTGGCCGTTCGATTAGACTATCATACAAGGTGGAAAACTCACGTTTATCGGCTTGCATAGATGGTGGCCCTGTGTTTACTATAAGTAGAAAAGGCAAGCAAAAATGCGTACAGTTACGAATATGGCAGGCTTTCTTGGGCCATTGGATTAAGTTATCGTGCATAACGGATACACACAGCGTCGCACACGGACACAGGTTTATCTGTTGTGATAGGTAGCCGAGGTAGGTGTCAGCGGGTGCTGTTATCATGATGGCTGGTAATGGTCGGTCACATTTTCCGCCGGTGTAGTTCAGCTTCATGGCGTTTTCCAACTAAAGAGTGTGATTATTTTTATTTGGAAAGATATTGTTTTGTTGTTAATTAACATGCAGTGATTCCATAACACCGCGCTATCTACTGACTAGTTATGCGTATGAAAGAATCTGGCTCACCCACAGGGGTGTTTTATCATCAATACTGCACAGTGCATCACATTCTCTTTCATCATTATGCTGGACGGGGGCAAGCCGTCAAAAGCCCGTGTTGCGCCGAAGTTCGCTGAATACATTTATCTTATTTGTTACATTTGAGAGGTCCCATTCATTTAAACGCCATTCCACCGTTCTTCTGGGCGTTTTGGGTTCGCTGTGCAGATTATCTTACTTATAAAGAACACCGCGGAGCACTACAACATGCTTAAGTTTGCTTTTGTACTTTATCCCACATACCGGGAAAGAAATATTAATCAGTAGAGGTCGATGAACTCAGAAATTCGCTCACAAACAAAATGTTTTGGGAACATCACAGAAATGGGCAATCGGATTACATTAATTCCAGATAAAAGCAGCAACTTCGAGAAACCCATAGTTTTGCCTTGAATAATTTCAATTTAGTTCCAGTGAACAGCCCTCAGCAGTGGTTTCAAGGTTTGGTTCAAAATGACCGGCCGGATCACAGCAGATCTGCTGTCTCACCAATTCCATTATTCTGGTTCCTCATCTTCCGCAACTCACAGTCTTCTTATCACGTGCCAGGCAGGATGTCCCTGGATTTGCCGTCGTTCGTTGTGTTTTTGCCCACCGTCTTCAAATTTTAACAGTTTGATTTTGCTTCAGCCTGACATGTCCCCCCGAAAGACAGAAAAGCCCTATTAACCGGTTCTTCCTGCCCTAGACGTCTACCACATTCAGATCGTGTCCGTTTAGGCATAACAGCGTCAACGTACGGCAGTGCCAATTAGTTTTGAATCCTTCCGTTTTCCGCGCGGTCTGAAGTACCCATAAATCCCTCCAGTCATGCTTTTTTCTGACCGTGCCATTGTGATCATTGCTGACACCATGCTTGCAGACTACCCGGTAGCTTTTACAAACCGTTTGTTTTCTAGAAACGGCCGTTAAATATGCCTATGGATGTCTCGGAGGAAACAGCCGTTGCTCGATAACCCACTTAACCTCCGGGACAAAACGTTTCGGCAGGATCTATATATCATTTTCAAGAATTCGTGCGTGACGAACATCCGCAGGATGCGTCCATCTCCTTAGCAGAACAGTTTCCGGGATTGAAGCCTTGGTGATGAGAAGTGACCCGATAGTTTAGGCAGGTTTGACGTTGACAACATACCTGACAAGCAAAGATTGCTTGGCAACGCTGATTGTCATGCTATCTTTGCTTTTGGAAGCATTTACCGATGATATTTCTAAGACCGTTGCTTTTCTTCCTATATTAAGCCGCTTCGTTACGTAAGCCCGCATTAATAATAGCAATAGATTAATTTCCCCAATTGTAGGGCACATGCCACTTCAGGAGCGATCGGGACGTTACCACCGGAATGCTGGAGGCAACAACGCAGCGAGGACATGCCTATTACGTGGGAGGTTTACGCGGTTGTGGACTAGCATAGGAACAGATGTCCAACAACGCATGAGTTTATACAATCCTATTTGTTTCAACTAGCCAAGCCACGCCGAACCCAGGGTAGTTGCTTGGAGTCCTAACCACCGTTGAGTTGACGCTGGCAACTTTCGTAGCTTCCTTCTCCATCCACTCTTTTATGAAGCAAACGGTAATATCTTCTGTTGGAGTGTGGGGCGTCGCAACGTGTAGGGACGCAACACTCATAGGCTTTATGGTTAGGTATTGAGCGGTTAAAGCACAACTTGAGGCAGTTCAGTTTATCAGCCTTCTTGGACTAGGGGAGGGTAGTAAAACTTTTACCGGTCTGAAAAGTCAAATATGTGAATATTGAGGGCAAGCAATACGCGTTTTCATGACCATGACATTGATACTGTCTTTTCTAAAAGGTGGGCGCCCCAAACATTCTTTGCCAGCATAATAAGCGTATACTATAGCGTTGGTAATAATTCTGTAGCGGTTGGGGGTAACGGAGACCCTTCTTTCAAGGAAGGATACCAGGTGTTCAAAACTGAAGGCAACACGTCATCTGCCGATTTATCCCATATATTTTTTGCAAATGTTGGGGGAGACGTCCTACAATGCTCTTAAGATTTGTTGAGCAACTCAAATCTGCAGTATAGTGCACCTAAGTGCAAGGCCCCAGTTAACAATTCTACTGAAAATACAATTAGGCGTCAGGGTCTGCAGAAGCAGTGAACCCACCAAGCAGTAGTTCGATAATAAACGACTGCGTCATGCAGTGTGACATGCCATGCTGCTTTCTGAGAATATCCATGGGCCGTTTATAGCCTGCTTCACCAAAAGGGAAGACGCAATACTCGGTGGCTTCATTCGCTCCCACACAGCAATAATCCAGAAAGAACTCCACCTTGTTCCTCTTGTCAAACAGTCAATAAGCTATAAATATTGAAAATGTTTCTTCCCAACCGGTGGGAACATAACTTTGGGCAGGATAATACTGTTACCGTCAGAGTAAAAACACGGCTGGCGGGGTTTTTGGGTAGATGGGATTGAGTACAAAAGGAACAACGTCGTAATAATTGAGCATTATCTGATGTAGAAGTGTTCACCCCTAAAGCTGCATGGGCTTGGAAGCACACATAAAACCACCTTATGTAGGTTGGGGAAAATCGAGCTGAAGCAAGATCAAACCATCAGAAGTTGAAGGTGGCGGGCAAAAACAAAACAAGAAGGGCAAGACAAGAGGCATTCTGCCTGACACATAATAAATCTAAAAATTGCGGAAAATGGGGAAAAAGAACAACAAATCTGGTGAAGCAGCAGAGTCGGCGTGATCCACTGGGTCAATATGAACTGAAACATAAAATTATCACTTTAGCTTACGGCCAGCGTCACAAAAAGCGCAAGTGGGGATAATGAAGTGGAGGGATTAGCAATGCACATATCTAGCACCAGGAATCTAAAAATCTTGGTGCAAAAGATCGTTGGTAGGGTGAGTTAATGTTAACAAACAGGACGGAACGTGAAGTGTAGAGGGAATTACTGGATTTGTGGGGAGCGCAAACTGAAAGTCCACCAAACTGATCATATCCGAACAAAGAGTTCAACAGGTTTTAACGAAAGCGCCCTGGAGGTAGTTGAGGCCAGGTGAATAATTTGTTCGTTGTTGAGGGTAATATAACGAGTGGACGGTAGGGTACGGTCAATAGTAGGAAGGAAGTAGTTGCGTGTGTGCCATGAAACTGGGCATGGCTGTGCCGTGCCAAACTTGGCCTGACATAATTCGGTTTTTGGACAGCCCTTAACCGACGTTATGTTTGAGATGATTTGGCTGATATGTGCAAATGTGTGACAAGCGGGGCTTTTCCGGGTTAGGTAAGGAAATCCGCAGAGGCAGGACGAAGCAGATGTAAGATCGCAGGTAATTTTTTGTCCGACTGGGGATCTCTGTGGATGCAGGCCAGGTTAGTGGAGAATAGCCAAACAGGGCGTTCAAACCAGGTATTGCCGAATGTCGATGCTTGAGAAGACGAGGGACTAGGATGAGATCAGCGAAGCCATCAAAGAGGATAATATGCACTAATGGAGAGAGAAAAATTAACTAAAGGTGTACCACAATTAGGGTGGTGACAACAGGCGATTAAATGGGGCAACATGGGGGCAAGTTTGTTGCTTAGAAGACTAACGATCAAGCGGGGGTTGAGTTTGTTAATATATGATAACAAAGTACAAGAGAGCTAGAGCGGACCGGTATAAGCTCGCAGAGAGATTATGTGATTAGGGAAATCAAACGTATAAGGACTGATGGGAGTGAACTTCTACGATAATGTTTTATCCGGAGTTTATTACGCGAGATGGACATACCGTAATCTAGGAGAGAAAGTGAATGTAAGAGGAATGGTCACCAGTTCCCGAAGCACTGCTATCAGCAGTAGTTAATGGAGAAAAAGCATTTGGGCACTAGTCTCGTGTGCTTATAGTGGAGAGTTAGGAATCTCGTATATATATATATATATATATACGAACACGGCAGGCAACAACAAAACGGGAAGGAATGTACAACCAACGAAACATGCTTATTAGTTGAAAAGTTTCCGTAGCTTTGGGAACGGAAAAAACTAGGACAATGGGCTAGTTCAAACATAAAGCCAACTGAAACGAACTAAACTGGTATTCATGAAATAATAAGGAACGTGCCCACGTCGCATCACTGTGACCGATGTGAGATTCTGGGGAGTGACACCTACGGTCTGAGCGTAATCTTTTGAAGGTCTACGTATGCATGTTCCCTTGTTTTGATGCACATGGGGTCGCGACCGCCAAGGTTGCACCGTCATAGTGTTGAAACAAACAAGATGAGGTCAACCTACGTTAGATAACGTATAGTTTGTGCTGCAAACACTCCGGTGCTCATAGACGGTTCACACCTGTACTGAGAATGCACATGCCCTTCTACCAGGTACTGTGTCTCCCCTGCATCCATTTATTCTCTCTACTTACAGATCAGTCGACTCCAAGCTGTAAGAACTATTCTTCATAGATTTTTCCTTAGCTTGCTTCCCAATCCACCGACAGTGGCCGTCGGATTACAACCTACCGGAAAGAGGTGCACCCCTTACCCTTGTTCCCAAACTACCGTCGACAGCTATGGACGGCCTGCGTAAACAACTAAACCGAGCGGTGGATAAGCTTTGAGGGCTGGAACCCGTTAAGCAACTGATTGTTCAGGGGCAAATTCTGCTGCGGCAATGCCAAGACAACTGATGGCCTGCCGTCGGCAGTCGAGAATGCTGCACCTCGACCCAGATGGCGATCTAGGGATACTGACTTAGGCGTTTGTGTGCTGTGTGACCGGCCGACTACTAACAGTGACCAATGGTTTGCAAGGGATCGCGCACCATATCACGTCCACTGTTGAGCTGTTGAACCTTGCGTGCTGCGCGGTGATGCTCCTAATGCCTATCCCAAAGGTGAGTGTACAGTAGAATAATTTACTTTTGGCACTTAGCCCCCAGCCCATCCAAAAAACGGAAAAGCGCCCTTGCTAACTGGTCCCCAAAGATGGCACCTTATGATGTTGACCTGGACCGCAGCACAGAATCCCAGCAGAGTGCGTCACCGAAGTCTCTGTCTGTATTTTCGGGTCCAAGGAGGAACTTCTCTTCGGTCGCGAGTAAATATCTGACTACCACGAATAACGCTGAAGGGCGCCAGCTAGAGGGAAGAAACGAAGATGATTTCGTGTGTATTTCTGCTAGTTTGTTAGCCGCCTGCCTCATTGTGATATTTCGGTAACCTCACTTGTAGCTTTCTCTCATTTCAGGATGTCAACAGCTCAATGAACTCTCTGCACGAAGAAGGCCATGCGCTGCCCGGCAGCCAGCCAGCTGATTAGGCATTGTGGACCCCTAGCCGCATGTTAGTCGTGTGCGTCAGCCAGGTTCGTTCACCTGTCCGCCATGATCGACGTCATGGGGGTCCTGGGATATTTCGCAAATTACAGTGGAACACCTCGATGTTTGACAAGAAAATTGCACGATTTTCCAACTCAATACCAATTATCGAAAAAATTATTTACAAGAGTGGCACTGCCGCCTATTTTGCATCCACAAGGGTCATGTAGATTATATAATTTTCAGCGAACTAGTTCAGCTGTAAAACTATCTGAAAGTTTTGTTCATTTTAAGTCGGTTACCTGCTGCCGCAGTTTGCAATTTCTCATTACATTTGGCAACATATTCACAGCCGATGGTGTTTATTGACATTGAAATTATGATCAGTTAAACAAACCCATAACATGGATAATTAGCATAATGATTCACTATACATAAACATTCTGCGCTATGGAGTGACAACCCGGAAGATGTCATAGCTTTCGAGAAATCACTTCCATTGTGCGAATACTGATCGGCACCAGTGCCCTCCTAATGGATGTAGAAGCTGCAAAGCTGTTGCTGCTGTACTGCACCTTCATCTGTATTGCGAAAAATGCGTCCATATGTCATTCGGATAGGACTTGGCAAACGCTTTGGTCATACATGGTGAGAATGGGCCATAGGACATCACGAGGAAGGATGCCAAAAGGGTTTTGAGTATCTGGCTCTCCTCAAACATGTCCCTCTTACTGCACCATGAAAAATCGGCCTAAAAGACATCCGCCGTTCCACGGATGATTTGGCGCACTTTCCCCCGTATTACTCACATGAACTTCCAAACACTCTACGGGGCCTACAGCAGATCGCTTCTTGAGTAGACCAACCAATTTGTCCACTCAGGACACAGAAGGAGCAGTGCAGGGAACTTTTATGAAAAGGATCGTTGGCCTTAAATCCGCGCTTAGAGCTTATAGAACAGTGCTACACCCTTTTTTCGCTTGTGCCTTTCAGATGAACGGCAGCCGCTGAACGACGAGAACAAGACCGATCAGTAAGTCTTGTGCAAAAGCTTCGATCCTGTGTATCAAGCAGTGAAATCCGTGTGCTGAACTAACCTTGACTGAGAGAAGCGCTCGATTCCAGCCTGACTCTGGTTTGTTTAGTTCTTGCATTTTCCCAACGTTTCCCTCTTATTGAAATATGTTTAAACACTTATATCCATTAAGAACGGTTATTTGGTAGTTATATAACCAACTTAGATGGAATATTTTTCATTCCATCGCAGAATACGGGTACGAATATGTGAAGGATTGGAAAGGTCAAATGGGATCATGGCCTAGAAGTTGTCGTTTAAATTAAGCCCATTGAACAGTTTTCAGAGGCTATCCCAAGTGGCCAGTTGCCTCTGGTAAGGCAAGTGCATTATATCAGTTTGCGAAAAGGAGGTGCTCCTTTTGCCGCCCAGGGCGTTAGGCCGCATATGGAATGAGTTCTTCGGGCATAGGTTCCATTTCGTAAGAAGGATGTCGTCGTTATTGGAAGGGTCTAGCGCGTTTCACAAAATTTATCTAAAACGGGATCCTAGAGGAACGCATCAGAATCAGTCCGACTCTAAGTGTGATTCACTTTGTGATCCGGGTTTTCGTAGTCTCACGTTCTTGAGGATGTGAAACTTGCGAGGGGAATCTTCCACTTGTTGCTGTTCCGTCTCGGTCCTCAGGTTCGTCAAGTCCTCTTCTAAAGCCCTTACTCCGTAATGTGAAGGGCTAGGGTTCGCCGGGGGACACTGTACCCTGTTGGAGAGACGAGCAACAGGAAGACTGGTAGTCACGTTGCCAAACGTACTGAAGTAACCACTGATCGGATAGGTTCGTCTTGGTCACTTTATTTAAGTGAAAAATTGGTAGGTCAATCACTTACGTTCCGCTGACCGTATCCAAGAACCCAGCCTGTCTCCTTTGGAACGCAGAATTCTCCGAGGTGACACTGTAGCTCATGAAGTTTCGCAAGTTCTATCCAACACAGGAGGTGAAGCTTTACTAATGCGTAGCCTCGATATGAGGCCATCGAGCATCTGGTTCAAGATAAAAGGGAATCTTCTAGTGGGGCGCAGTGACTTAGTCAAGAGAGTGGTTGATCACATGTAAGCTTCTAGGATGGTGCAAGCTAGTAATGCTGTCACCTTTAAGCGAGAACTTGCTGTATGCTGGTCTGTGATGCTTCCTAACTCATCGTAGCGTCTCAAACTATGCTAGGCAACTCAGGTTTCCTTCCTCTTTGTCATTATTAATGAGGTTTCTAAAAAAAGCGTTCAGCTGAAACCCCCCTTTCGGTGCCTAACTGCCATGCCGCCCGAAGGAAGCATGACGACTAGGTTGCTCTGCCAGGTTGCCCAAGCCTAGACAGGGGAAGTCGAGAGACAGAGGCAGGGTTCGAACCACGGACTTTCCGGTCATTAAATTCGCGCTCTAACCACTTGAGCCAGCTCTTCAGGTTCATCACAGTCGTAATGGGACTGCTGGCGTAGCCTGTGCCTCGTCGCCTTGTGGTGGCTCCTGAAACACTGACTGGGGAGCAGCAACCAGCCGGATTCCGGCCCCATAGTGGCTGCATTGACCCACGCTTTACGCTTCGTCACGAGCCACAACAACACCGTACGTACAAATGACACACAATTTCAGTATTCCTGGATTTCTCAGGCGCATTCGACTGGGTTCATCGGTCCATTCTCCGGTACATGCTTGCCCACCAAGGAATGCCCAGCAAGTTTTGGACGCAATGTTTTTTGTATTCTCAGATTTTCGGGCGTGTGAAATTATACGGAAGGCTCTCCAAATGCTTTCTTTTACAAAGCGGTGTCCGTCAGGGGTGCCCACTCCATTTCTGTTTGATTTCGTGGTGGATGAAATAATGACAAATTTTGGAAGGTCTTCAAAACCTCAAATAACCTCTGACGAAAACCTTGTTGGTCTAGAATAAGCAGACGACATCGTTTTCGTCTTCGATGAGGAAGAGAAGGCGCAGATATTTTTGGATGAGCTAACCAAGGTATGCACTTTGCACCCACAAAGTGCAGCTTCATGCTCTTGGAAATGTATTCGCTGAACACGCCACTTACAACCCAGGAAGAGGCGCTCGAGGTCTTGGAGCGTTTTACTTATCTTGGAAATTGTATTAGTTCTGATTGTAGTGATAGGTGAGGTCAATGAACGAATCTGCAGTGCTCGGGTCGCGTTTGCAATTTTGGGACGACTATGGCTTCAAAGCAGTATATCCATGAATCTCAAAGGATGTGTGCATCAGGCTACAGTGCGGGCTGTTTTGCTGTAAGGCTGCGAGACTTGGCCTGTTCCAGTAGTGGAACTGAGACGTTTTCAGGTATTCGGCAATCGTTGTCTCAGAACCATAGCTCGTGTGGGTTGATGTTAGCCAATGTGTAACGAAGCAATTAGAAACCGGGTTTTCGGTTGTGAAGAATGTGTCCAGTAATAGGAGGTGCATTGGTTAGGCCATGTATTGTGTATGTCGACCCATCGTTTGCTGAAGAGTGTGCTGTTTTCCGTACACAATTCATAGTGGCGGAAGCAGAGAGGTGGCCAACCCTTGATTTGACAAAGGGGTATGGAAGCCATTACGAGAAATCTGCGTGTTGTTGGTGCAACTTGTCTTCCAGAATGGCGACCTCATGATCCCCACTGTTCGTGGATGAAGATGCTGCAAGATATGGCTGTTAATGGATATCAGTGACGTTCTAGATGTCAGTTCCTATACAGGTTGCCCGAATGAATGTCTGGAGGTGTAGGTACCTTGGAATGATTGTGGTAGGCTTAGTCCCTCCCCCGTCCACTTTTATCCCTTTCTCCGCGATAAGGCTTTCAGATAAATTATGGCTATACAGTGGCCAAGAATCCTTGTTGGACGTTGACGTCACGCTGTCGATAATGATGATAATTAGCCTTTTCTTGTGTTGCTTGTTGTTTTCCGAAATCTCACTATTCTTCGCCTCATATGTTGGTTTTATAGGTCAGTGAGAAATGCCGTAAGCCTCACGCATTATGTTGTCCCGGCGGGTGATGAGAACGTGCTGATTAACCGCGAACATATGCTTCAGTGTGGTGCCTAACCAATGACGTTAAATCACGCACAAATAACTACAACTCACGCGAAACACGTGTGGACTACTTTATCGTCGCAGCATTTGAATATCTTCGGAGCATACATGTGCAAGAAATGGATAATGTTTGGCCCTGCCACGAAGTCCTGGCATCAGAGCCGAGCCGAAAACACGTGCATTAGGCCTCGTGACTACCCATAAACATGTACGTCGAAGGTGCAGTCGCCATGTAGCCAGCGGTTTTCCGCGAGGTGATACTGCAGTTACTACCGCGAGAATTGTACCGGCCTGTTAACGCGGTAGTATATCGCTTTGTGGGAACCATACCGTGGCTTCCGACGTGTGATCTAGATTCACCATTGGGAATGCCTACTATTAGAATCCCAACAAGGTCAGGGTGGAGATATCATTTCCATACTAGTATCGGGTGGAAAATTTCTCTTCAACACCGATAAATAACACCAGTCTCCACAGTACGTTAAATTTTTTTGAGTGGAGTCCAATGGAATTCAGACGAACTAAATGTTAGAGGAGCTCTGCGAGGCCGAACTCAGCATTCACCACACATTTACAGAAGTGTCGTATTGAACGGTGATCTGGACACTTTGGAGAACACTTCAGCTATTTCCCACCTCTGGAACGATTAACCGAACCCGAATGGGTTGTCGATATCAGTCCGCTATGGGTGATTGAATTCCAGCGAGCAGTCTCATTGTTTCAATGTAACAGACCAGACGTTTTGCGCCTCGCATTCTTCAAAGAAGGTGATGAGTCCATCGTGGCTAACCTAACGAGCCTACTACAAAATGCCTGGAATGAGGAGAAAGTCCCAACGGAATAGGTTCCCTTGATGATGGTTTATTACCAAAAAAGGGTGCAAAAGCACCGTGCGAAAACCTCCCGGGCATCAGCTTAGTGGATATAGCTTCTGGTATTCTATACAGGCTGATCCATCTTCGGAGAAGTCAGGTTCGCGAGAATCAAGCCAGGTTTAGTTCCGGCCGGGTTTGCGCCGATCATATCTTCACTTTGCGACCGGGTTCGGAACCGCACTACTCCTTCGGACGACCGAAAATGGCCTTTCTCGGCCTCAGGTCTGATTTTGATTCGTAGGTCGTCAGAAGAATGTCCCTTCTAAATTCATGTCTCTTACAAAGGCTTCGTATGCCTCCTCCCTTGGATGCTGTGTCTACGGCAAATCGTATCCTGAGTTCACCAATCCAGTTGTGGCTTGCAAAGATGTCCTCCACCGCCCTTTCTCTTCAACTTCGTAATTGATACGCTGCTTGGATGTTTACTTGCCTCTGACACCTCGGGCGAGATGACCCAAGTGGTTAGAGCGCGAACCTACTGACCGGAAGGTCCGTGGTTCGAACCCAACCTCTACCTCTCGACTTCCCCTGTCTAGGCTTGGGCAACCTGGCAGTATCCCAGCCCTCGTGCTTCCCTCGGGTGGCATGGCAGCTAGGCACCGAAAGGGTGTTACAGCTGAACAGTTTTTTTATGCGCTTCGGACCTGTATAGTATGAAGTGCTACTGCGAGACTTGGTGGAATCAAACCCAAACCTCTTGCTTGCAGCTCAACCGGTCGATGTGGTAGACAGGCTTGTTCATCTGAGCAGCTGTGTAAGTCCCGGTGGACTTGCGGAAGACGAAATCACTCCCCTGATTAATAAATCCAAAGCAGCGTTTGCTAGCCCCCGACATTTGTGACACTAACGTGACAACCGCTTGACTGTCAAGGGTAGAGTGTACAATGCCACGGTCCAACCTATCCTGCTTTATGGATCAGAGACGTGGACGTTGTGTGTGGAAAACCGACAGCTCTCTGTGTTTGACCCTAAGTGCGTCTGAAGCATTGCATGAGTGTGGTGGGAACATCAGATCAGTAGCATTGCAATACGGCAGATAGTCGCCTGGAAAGTTTATTCCCCATCTACAGATCAGCTGATCGCGAGCCACAGGTTACACTGGTTAGTCCATTTACTTGTTAGGCCAAATGTCCGTTCGCCTCATAGAGCCCTCTTCGCCCAGTCCTGTGTAGGATGGTGAAACCCCAGCGTCGGTCAGTCCATAACCTGGCAACGAAACACGAAGCCCCTTACCAGTCAACACACTTACGTTGGTACGTGCTTTCTTCTTAGGTGGAAACCGTGGGGTAAGTCAAATCAATGGTTAGCGACTCTGACAGATGTAGCTGTCACACAGCTGATGGTAGTGTTGCATCAGAGCTCTCACTTTCACAGAGTAACTCAGTCCATGCCACACCGGACGAACCGAACCATTCGACGTCAATAACTGATTAGTCCATCCGGGCGAGATGGCTCAAGTGGTTAGAGCGCGAATTTACTGACCTCTGCTGGTCCGACCTCTGCCTCTCGACTTCCCCTGTCTAGACTTGGGCGACCTGGCAGTATCCCAGCCCTCGTGCTTTCTTCGGGTGGCATGGCAGCTAGGCACCGGAAGAGTGTTACAGCTGAACGATTTTATTTTATTTTGCTTAGTCCATCGTCTCCAACGCGTGACTGTCATCCCCTTCTCCTTGTCCTGATGGTGGAAACTCTAGTAGCTCAAACCACTGCACTTTGGTGCACGGTTTGTGAGCTGAAAAACGCACTGACTGACTGAGTCAGCATTGAAATTTCTCCCACAGCAATCCAATTACACAAAGCGCAACAGAAACTCACACGAATGTTATTATAGAGGAGCCGTCTCACGGAGAATCTTTATCATTCTCCGGGTAACAGTTGGTTAAGAACACAGTGAAGAAAACTAGTGTCTTCGGGATCTCATGATCAGACCAATACATATCTATTGGTTGAAATAGGGACATGAAGAAGTGAACTGTTAAGATTGGTTGCTACAATTGGTTGTCAGTGAAACCTAACTTGCATCTAATTGAATGATGTAAGGTGGTTTAGAGGGCCATCGGATGACCGGGTCGATCGTTTCGTGTCATTTGACCAAGGCATATCCAGTGCTCGTACCAATCCTTTTTGGCAGTATAAATACCGGCTTTCACAATTGTATTGTGACTACTTCAGCTGTAGTCAAGCAACACGATTGGTTTGAGACTGGCGATCTATTAAGTTCTTGGTAGGTAACGTGAAACGACTTGTTTGGATCGACCATTTAACCGATGTCCATAATGTGTGACCCAATCAATCTTTCAACCGTGCCATTGAGTCTGATGTTTCGGCAAGACAGATGCTTGCGTATTATTTTGGCGAGTTGTCTTGTCATGTGTCCAACATAATGTGCTAAACAAAAGCCCCTGCTGCTGGTCAGCGGAATGTGAGGGGCTCAAGATGTGGCAACCTTCTTTGGGAATAATTGAACATCTGTCTAGCCGGGACATTACCAGATATCCAGGTTAAGCGCTCCATCCATCATTATCCTCATCATCAAAGACAGCAACATCAGTGTTGACACTGATGCTTCACTGACGTACAACCATAAAGTTCGTCTAATTTCATATGCATATATATAATTATATATATGCATATGAAATTAGACGAACTTTATGGTTGTACGTCAGTGAAGCATCAGTGTCAACACTGATGTTGCTGTCTTTGATGATGAGGATAATGATGGATGGAGCGCTTAACCTGGATATCTGGTAATGTCCCGGCTAGACAGATGTTCAATTATTCCCAAAGAAGGTTGCCACATCTTGAGCCCCTCACATTCCGCTGACCAGCAGCAGGGGCTTTTGTTTAGCACATTATGTTGGACACATGACAAGACAACTCGCCAAAATAATACGCAAGCATCTGTCTTGCCGAAACATCAGACTCAATGGCACGGTTGAAAGATTGATTGGGTCACACATTATGGACATCGGTTAAATGGTCGATCCAAACAAGTCGTTTCACGTTACCTACCAAGAACTTAATAGATCGCCAGTCTCAAACCAATCGTGTTGCTTGACTACAGCTGAAGTAGTCACAATACAATTGTGAAAGCCGGTATTTATACTGCCAAAAAGGATTGGTACGAGCACTGGATATGCCTTGGTCAAATGACACGAAACGATCGACCCGGTCATCCGATGGCCCTCTAAACCACCTTACATCATTCAATTAGATGCAAGTTAGGTTTCACTGACAACCAATTGTAGCAACCAATCTTAACAGTTCACTTCTTCATGTCCCTATTTCAACCAATAGATATGTATTGGTCTGATCATGAGATCCCGAAGACACTAGTTTTCTTCACTGTGTTCTTAACCAACTGTTACCCGGAGAATGATAAAGATTCTCCGTGAGACGGCTCCTCTATAATAACATTCGTGTGAGTTTCTGTTGCGCTTTGTGTAATTGGATTGCTGTGGGAGAAATTTCAATGCTGACTCAGTCAGTCAGTGCGTTTTCCAGCTCACAAACCGTGCACCAAAGTGCAGTGGTTTGAGCTACTAGAGTTTCCAGTACTCTAGATCTACAAGGCTCTCACCAGCAACAATTTGAACACCGGGGTTTTGAAGACCTTCCAGTGTTCGCCTCATTACTTCATCAATAACGAAGTTGAGCACTGGCGCTCCATTGGGGAGCACGTTATTGATACCGGTCATCTGATCAATCCAAACGAATCGTTTTAAGTTGTGTGGTGCCTAAAGCACCACAAGCGGAGGAACGCCGCCTTCTGAGAGTCACTCTTAACACAGTGGGCAATGTGAAAACCGTGTCACTGACAGCTCATATTCTGGACCACTCTTATACGCACCGCATATATCCAGACATTTCCTGAAGTGAGGTGATCAGACGTGTTGACAAAAACTCCTACGAGGGTAGGACGTAAAGGACAAGTAGTGAGGCTTTCATACACGGAGTGTCAAAGCAGAATTACCCGGGCTCGACGGGTAACTACCCTCATGACTGAATTGAGTGGAGGGACATTCAGAACTCCTGGACCACTGGTTTATACTCCAAGGTTATCTTTATACGCACTAATGTGGTGGTCCAGACACTAGTAGAGAGAGATGTTGTCCATATGGAGCTACGCTTATGCCCCTCAACAGCCAGGATCCTATGTTCGACACTGAGCGAATCCGGTCAGTCGCCACACACCGGCATTTTCCATTAGGAACCAATCGTCACCGCTCAGGGTCTCCAAAATATATGCCAAGCTACGTCCCATCGCAACCGCTGAAACGTACTAGATTAAGAATTTAAAATCCCTGGGTTTTCACTTGTAAGACGGGATAGGCAAACAAAGGGTGGATTAGATCGCTCTTTACCGCCAAATAACACTACCAAATTATCTGCTGCACCGCCATGATCTGCCGGTAACGGGCACTCTCTTCCGAAGTTTTTTCTCGCCAATGGATGCCTTATTGCAGTGATATATTGCACCACAAGCAGCACACACTAGACCGACCATGTAGTGCTCTCATCTGGATCGCAACCAGCGTGGGTTCCGGTCGTCTATTTTTGAGTGACTTTGACATCCCTTCACTCTCAGCCCAGCATTCCGCGGACTCAACTTTAACGATGAACTGCTAAACCCATTTCGCTCGGTACCACTTTTCAGCCATGTGACGGACGGTACTCTCCAACAAGGTTTCAGTACTCCATCTTTGCCTGAACTTATCCCAACAAACGAAACCCTCGTGTTTTAAGCGGTCACCTATCACACTCCACCTGACCGCAGCAATCACATATTTCTCGAATTCTTTCACGTCACAGTGCAACTGTCAGCAGCAACTCCACCCTTCACACTAGAACAGAAGTCATTCTTTCAGGGCTGCAAGGGTTGGTACGGAATAAAGACTGCAAACAGTGCCACGTGACTCGTGAATAGCCTCCATGTATCTACTACTCCTGACAGACATCGTGTCAGAAACAAAAGTCTGCTGTGATCACACTAGTCCGAAGTTTGGTATCCGCAGCAGAGCGGAAAAATCGGTGACGAAACTTAACTGCGCGTAGAGATGGCAAGAGGTATCTCCAGGCGAAGCAAGCAGGGGTGATTACACTTCCCTGAGGACTCATTGTACCCAATCTGTCCACGCAGATGAGAAGCGTTAACATTTTGCCACTTCGTTCACTTGCCAGCCAGTGCACAGCAAACCTGAAACTCCTGTAGATAGTGCCAATCAATTGGCGAGGGTCAAGCAGGCCACACTTTCCATTCACGCACGAAGTGATCTAATGGTTTCCTTGGAGGAAGTGGCATACACCTTACTGCCCCTGTGTTCAGGCAGCCTACGAACGAGAACACCGAGGACCACTTTGAATTTCGCAGCTACCAGGCATGTATACTTGGTTCCTCCCAATTCTCTGAAAACATCATAACGTGAAGACAGTAGATGGGACTTTCTCAACAAGGTCCACTTTGGAAGGGATATCTTGGTCTTCTGAGAGCATTTGGAAAAGAGTAATTATTGGTCGGGCCAGACCAATATCCTTAGCGTGAACTCTTGACAATGGTGAGGTATTTGCGGAAGTCCCCAATGTCCCTGTCAGATTATATATATATATATATATGCATACAAAGACCCGATAGAATAGTTTGCACCAGACTGAGACGTTTAAAATGTGTCCGAGAACGAGTTAGAACAGAGTCCGGGTTATCGAGGATAAACAACGTTTTATTTGTCTAAGAACGAGCGTGGAAGAGCTGAAATGTACATACACAGGTTCAATATGAGTATATGGGGTAAGTATAATGATGAGCACACGAAAATCATGACATTCACCCCGGCATTGTTTGACTGGACGCATACGTGCTGACGTAGATGGGGGATGATGTACTGAGTCAGGCTTCTCTGTTCCTCAAACCGTATGGATGAACGCGTCGCTGTTGTTCTAGAATTTCAGGATAACTCGGTTAGTCTTCGGAGGACGGTACCGAAGAGGGTGCAGATGCTTGAGAGCTATCGTGCTGACGTCCGGTTTCTGGGAGTTCGATGTCCCTATTGGATTCAGATAGTTTGAGAACGTCGTCAGTTGTATTTTGGACCGCTGGGGCTAAACGGCGAAGGGACACGGTTTCGACTCTTCCGTTTCACTGAGCAATGTGTGTATAGCGTGGGTTGCAATTCAGAATGTCGACTTCTTCTACTAGTGGTTGATACTTGGATGACCTATCACCTCGTTGCAGCAGAACTGGACCAGGGGTGGTCAGCCAAGATGGTAACGATATTCCAAATGTTGAGCGAAGTGCGTATTGAAACAAACGTTCGTGTGGAGCACAGTTAGTGGCTGTACATAACAGTGATCGAAGGCTGGACAGAGCATCAGGGAGTACCGATTCCCAACGGGAAGGAGGAAGATTATGAGTTCTAACGTTAAGCTTATTGTTTTCCAGAGGGCACCGTTGCGACGCTCATCTTGACCGTTACACTGTGGATTATAAGCCGATGTGTGACTCATAGCAACACCCTTCTCCAGAGGAAAGCTACTGATCTCAGACGACATGAATGATGAGCCTCTGTTGGAATGGATATAGGCTGGCATTCCGAACAAACAGAAGATTTGTCTGAGACAGTCAATCACAGTTGCTGAGGTCATATCCGCCCAAGCAAATGCAAATGGGAATCTGGAGAACTCGTCAGTTATTGTGAATAAGTAGCGATTATGTGTATTAGATGGCAAATGACCTTTAAAATCCAAACTCAGGCGTTCAAAAGGTTATGTTGCTTTAATAAGTCTACCAGAGGATTTCCAGAATCTTGGTTTCATTTTGGCACACACTTTGCAGGAAGAGATAACGCGCTTGACATCGTCGACGGAGTAGGGGAGATTCTTGTAACGCAGAAAATGAAACATATGAGCAATGCTTGGATGGCAGAGAGAGTTATGGAGCTCTCCAAGTTGATTGTAGCTCCCCATGGAAACACATATGTTGCGTGACAGAGTGTCGGCCACATGATTGTCTTTGCCAGGTCGGTATGTGACATCATACTCGTACTCGGACAACTCAGTCCTCCGGCAATGTATTTTGTCGTTTTTGACTTTACCCTTCTGTCCACCGCCGTTCATGAATGTGACAACGCTGATCGGTGATCAGTTCGAAGGGTCTTCCGAGTAGATAGTGCCGCCATTTCCTGATGGATTGAACGATAGCGTAGCCCTCCTTGTCGATGGCAGAATGATTCTTCTCGCTCGAATTGAGTATCCTCGAGAAAGAGGCCACCGGTCGATGGTTTTGACTGAGGCGTGTGGCTATAGCAACATCGGAGGCATCCGTTTCAACATTCAAAGGCCCGTTATAATCTATAGTAATTGGCGTAGCATTTTCTAGTTCGTTTTTTAGGTTGTCGAAGGCTGATTCGACGTCGGCAGGTAGAGGGAATGTTTTATTCCTTATCAGTTTGTTGATTTCGTCAGGAAACGAAGATATCCTATGGGCGTGATATGCGAACTTACCGATGACGCGTTGCATTTCCGAGATAGTACGCGGAGGAATTAACTAATGGATAGGCTTCATGCGTTCAGGGTCTAGCCTTATGAAGCCCTTTGAAACCTAGGAGACGGATAACTTTTGAAGCAGTGACGGTTTTGGTACCGTTGAGCGTGATTCCATACTTCGTCGTAGCCGTTAAAAATGATTGGAGATCGAGTTCGTGTTCGTCTTGGGTATTGTCACAAATAGTCACATTGTCTATGTGGGCATACGTGCTTTACAGCCTTTCAGACTTAATGATTTTATTAATAGTTTCCCGAAATCATGCTGCACCGTTCGTAGTGCAAAATTTCCTCAACCATTTTGTTCAAGCGTGGCAGAGGGTAAGCGTCCAGATATGTGAATCGACTGATAGTTTGGCTGTAGTCAACAACCATCCGAAGTTTGTGATTGACATTCTTGGTAACCAAAACCTGCGCCCTCCAGGAAGACGTTGACGGCTCGACAATGCCTTCTTGCAATAAGCGGTCAACTTCGGCGCGAATGAATTTTCCATCATCCGGATGATGCCTTCTTGATTTGGTGTCAACAGGCTTGCAATCTAGAGACAAGTTGGCGAAAAGTGATGGTGATTCAACGTTTACTGCCGTTAGACCGCAGATGGTGAGCGCATCACGATCCCCACCGGATATAATTTCTTTCTTGCCGTGTAGACCTAGAAAATCGTGCCCGAGCAGAACGTCGGTGCAGAGGTTTGACATTACAAGAGCTTCAGTTTATTGTATGATGTATCTCTGTATCGGACAGAAACATAAGCGTAACCGGTCGTTCGACAGGATAGTGATTTAGACGCCATTGTGATGACTGAGAAGGTTGGGTAAATTTTCCAATTATTTAGTCTCACGACGTTAGAGTCAATGAAACTACAAGAACTTGCTGTATCGACCAGAGCACGGAGAGCGATGACATTGACCTCGATAGTTGCGATTGCACGCGCTAGGCAGGTAGGTGCTGCTGCAACGAATAATGACGATAAAGCGGGCTTCATTGTACAGTTTGTATGGAAGTTGGTACACGCGGCGGAAGTGACCGCGTTTACCACAAAGATTACAAGCGGCTTCTCGAGCGGGGCACTTTAAACAGGGATATCTATCATAACCACAGAAATAACATGTTTGAACGGATTTTACAGCAGCAGCGATCGGATCGACACGTAGTTCGGGATTCTGTGAAATGGGTGGAATCGTAGAGCAGGATGTAGGTTCGTTACTAGCATATGATTGTGACCGTTTTGAGCCAATTCGAGGGATCTAGCAAGCTGATATGCTTGGTGCAGAATGAGTTCGCCCTGTGCTAGAAGTTTTTCGCGGATAGACGTGGACGCCAGGCCGTTAATTATAGCATCGCCCACGCACTCATCTTGATATTCAATTGCAGATACCGATTTAAACTCCACAGTCTTTGCCCAATGATTTCAGTTTTCGCACGAACTGATCAATATCCTGTCCATTTTCTTGCTTTTAGGTCTGCAGCAGTTAGCGTGCACATATGACATTTTTTGGGCAGACATATAATTTTCGGAGCGTGCCGATCGCAGATTCCTAGTCGGTGTAATCAGCAATGTGATCATATACCAGCGGTCCAAAAAGTGAATGGGAGTTTCGAGTTTTTCGGATTTAAAAAATTAGACAGTTTTCAGATAGGTGTCGGAAGGTACGAAACCAGTGATTCCAGCGTTTTGCTGCAGCTGCGGGTCAGCGTCGAAGAACCGAGGTCGTAGCTGCGAATCCACTGTGTTCTTAGACAGGTAAATTGAAACGTTTAGAATGTATCCGAGAACGAATTAGAACAGAATCCGGGTTATCGAGGATAAACAACGTTTTACTTGTCAAAGAACAAGCGTTGATGAGCTGAAGTGTACTCACAAAGGTCCAATACGAGTATATAGGGTAAGTATACTAATAAGAACACAAAAATCAAGACACAGACGAATTGCGATAAGAAAATAAGACGAAAAAGACTGACAAGCCCCTGACATAACACACTACTTCTAAGGTTGTTTATTTTCCTTCGGTTGAAATGGTTTCGTTCATCAGTTACGTGAAGGAACCTTGGCTACAGGACTTTGAACTCTCTCGCCGTGGTTTCTTATTCTGTACCGCTTCTAGGGGTTCTAGCCAATGGCAGTTATGGTCTTTCGGTTACTAATGAACGACGGCAGCCAGTCCCGTGTTAATATTATTCGTCTCCACACCTTCTCATATTCCGTCCACTTCGTCTTATCTTTCATCTACTCATAACATGCGCAAATAGGACAGCGTCGTTGCTTCCCTAAATATAGACACGCTGCTCGCGTGCAGGAAACATATTACTACCCTCACACTCCCCCGTATGCTGTGACTCTACCTCCAGACCGCCTCCTATTTCGTTTACCTCTAGTACGATGTCTCGATTCAATTTCACATCAATCTCGGTCGTCACGATTCGAGGAGATACATTCAGTGCGCTGAAGATTTCTCCCCGAATGGTGACAAAACGTCTGCAAATCAATTGCCAAGCTCGGCGAACAGATCAACAGCCACCTGATCAATCACCAGTTAATGCACTCGAGTTACGAAGATTCCAACACAATATTGTATTCCTATTGGGCGTTGGACTTGTCACCAAATCCCGTCACGATGGTGTGCGTGCCTCAGCAACCCATTAGGCTCTACTGATGGATTCTTTTGTGGCATCCACAGTCTCTCCAGGTTGTTCAGTGGATAGAGGTCTGACAAACAGTCTCCTGGCCCTCCAGATGAGTTGAAACGAGTGTCGCGATTTGTTCTTCTGTATGGCAGTGGCGTATCAATATCAGAACTCGTGTTGTCCCTCATGATGATGGATTTGTTCTCTGAAGTAGTGGTATCATGCCGATCACCGCTAATCTGTGCTCATGCTTTTGAAACGATGCTTTGGTTGAGGACCATAATTGTTCTACTGCTGAGGATTGTTTCTCTGGCAGTATTTCAACCCACATAAAACCAGGAGTTGCACAAATAAAAGCGAGCTCGAGATGGCTTCGTGGTTCAGGCGCGAATTTACTGACCGCAAGGTCTGTGGTTCCAACCTGACCTCTGCATCTCGACTTTTCCTGCCTATGCTTAGGCAAGCTGGCAGTATCCCAGCCGTCGTGCTTCCTTCGGGTGGCATGGCAGCTAGGCACCGAAAGGGTGTTACGGCTGAACGATTATTCTCTCTTAACTCCTCTCCCACCTCATTTGATGACTACTTACCCACCACTGTCCTATCCAGTTCACATATAGTCCTAATGACTGGAGATTTCAATGCCCGTCATTTCATCAGAGTCAGTCTAATGACATGTGTAGTTTGGACCAAGTTTGGAGTATTGTTGTTGGTGAGTGTCCTTTGCAACTGTGCGCTGGTTACCAATTGCTTCTCAGCAGAGCTGATTTTGGACACAGTGAACACCTTTATGCTCCCCGTCGACTCACTCTAATGCTGAACGGCCGTAGAGCCAAGTTTATCACTTGGGTGCTAATGACTGGTACTCGGCTGCCAATCACTCAACAATGCATATCCATGTTGCCGTTTATGTTGTACCTAAGGAATAAACTTTTCATTTCGCGTCGGAAAGAAAATTTCTGTAAGGTGCTTTGAACGTGGTCTATTCCGAAGCCATCGGGAGTTGATGAAGTACGAATTTGCCTTACCGTGTTGAATCGCCGTTGGACTGCCGTGCCGGGTGAGGTTCCATCAGCGATGCTTAAATACAGTGGTGCAGCTTTGTGTTCTATCTTAAATAGGTTGTCTGAAATTGTATGGGGACAAGAACGCATTGCAGACACTTAGGGCCAATCAACTAGCATACATCGATTCAAAGAAAGTACACGATGCCACTGTTCCAATCATGGAGTTGTCGACCTGACGTTAATCATGACTGGCTTCAGTAATACTGCGACTCCAAACTGTGGTGCGTGCACCGCAATTTCAAGAGCAAGAGACACGGCTTCATCCGGGTAAGAAATGCACTGATCCCATCTTCACACTGCGTGAAGTGCTTGAGCAGCACCGTACACACCGCCGGCCAGAAATAGCGATTTCCCTCGACTTGGGAGGTATCCTTAACTCCGTTGATAGGGTTCAGTTCTTTTGCACATGCATCCCAGCAGTGGAAGTCTTGGGATATACTTCGTGCTGTCTGTCCTCATACTTCTGGTCATGAAGGAGTTTACAACTAGTTATCCAAAAGTTTTCTGAAAAAGTATGTGATTCGACAAGGCTGTTCTCTGTCTTCCTTGTTAATTTTTGTCACCGGTATTATCGAGGAATACAAGGAATCAGGGCTTTTGCCATCGGAATTACTTTTGGGGAAAGGCTTGGGCTATGTGGACAACGTTGGTTTGTTAGTTGACAACCGCCAGTCTTCGCAGTCTATTGTAGATAGAATTTCGGTTGTGGTCTCTAGCTTCACTACGCGTTTTTGTGCGATGTAATGCACTGAAATATCAGGGAGAGGAACTAGAGCCTATTGACAGGTTCACTTATCTATGCAGCTGCCTAAACCGTGACTGTATCTGGACAAAAGTCAATGCATGCATTATCAAGGTGCGATCAACATTTGCAAACTGGCGTCATTCATGGCTTCGGATACCAGTTTCACTGAGGCTAAAGGTCGTGTGCACACGTCAAGTGTGAGAACAGTTTCACTCCGTGATTCCGAAACTCTCCTCCCTCCCCTCTCTCTGAGGACGTTATAGGAATTCAAAGGTTTCATCATCGATACCTTTGCAGTATAGTAGGTGTTATCTGGCTACAGCGTATTTGCAATGTAGTGCTGCGGAAACGAGCACTTGGTGATGAACCAGAATTGCTGTAACAACAAATAAACTGATCAGGTTGAGCTAGTTGAGACGTATTTCCCGCATGCCCAATCATCGTCTACTAAAGAAGGCGCCGTTTTTCACCCTGAAGTCGTGTTCGCTAAAAGGGGGTGAGATGGCCCAAGTGGTTAGAGCGCGAATTTACTGACCGGAAGGTCCGTGGTTCGAACCCGACCTCTACCTCTGGACTTCCCCTGTCTAGGCTTGGGCAACCTGGCAGTATCTCAGCCCTCGTGCTTCCTTCGGGTGGTATGGCAGCTAGGCACCGAAAGGGTGTTACAGCTGAACAGTTAGCTAAAAGGCCAAGATCCGACAGCGCGAGCTGAGGGCGGCTACCCTCACACTGAGTGCTATGGGACCTTCACATTTCCCTAATGGGTTCTCCTTGTACATAACCGATCCCAGTGACGACCTTGCCCTCACTTCCTAGTCAGACCGCCTAGTGCAATTTTGTCCGTCGTTCTATGGTCATCATCATCATCATAGACAGCAACATCAGTGTTGACACTGATGCTTCACTGCCGTACCGTTCTATGGTGGGCTCAGGTCGAGTGAGGCTTGCAGTGGATGTTAGGTCATTCCCACTGATGGCGTCTTATTTCGATGTGGTGGTCCCGTGGGTCCCGTTGGTCGTTCTTCTAAAGACACCAGGCTTTTAGTGGTGTGATCCCTCCCTCCCTCTTTCTCTTCACTCTCTCTGATCACTTGTGGATGTATGGCAGTTAGGCACCAGCTGTATTACTGGCCTGCCGCTGTCGATAGTTTCCAGGTCTTGCTGCCCAACATATATTACAGTATATTAGTTTTTGCTCAGCTGCTCCATACATCCCTCATCCGCTGAGCGGTATTATTGGACAGCGTTCGATGCATCTTGGCGACAGGGCCTTAGAGATACCATTTGCTTCATTCATAAGTTTGTCTGTGGACACTCAGGCGTACTACTTTCCTCCAAATAGACCTGTTTACCTACAACCGACGGCTTTCTCCCAGACGGGGAAGCCTGATAGATTCAGAGGGTTAGTGGAATGGAAGAGACAAATGCTGGTGGTGTCCACAGGATGTTCCATTTGGTTCCTTTAAAAGGTTCTCGAAGGCCTCTTGTCAGAGTGGGACCTTCCTCGACCACAATGGTTTTCTGTTATCCAGCAAATAACGTAAGTATTGTTGAGCAGAATACTTCAGTTAGCCACCCGCTGAACGTATTTCCCCACTCAAGCGTCACCCCATATGTAAGGAAGAATTACAATTTTGGTGCTCCATGACTTCAAGGATGTGTGAAACTCTGACTACATTCGCTCAGCAGGAGATGTCCCGTGGGACCAGGATCCAGTGCTCATGGTAACACATATTCGGGTATCGAAAAGCGTATGGACACCTCCCTAAGAGCTTCCCCACGGAAACTTCGTGTTCACCAAGGATGTGCGTTCTCTACATTTTTGTTCAACTTCTTCATCGGCCTACTACCGAGGCGAACACCAGAAGGTCTTCAAAACCTCAATAGTTATATCATTTCTGGTGAGAACCTTTGGACCTGGAGTAGGCAGAGGATATTGTTGTTGTTTTTGAAGATGACCACAAAGCATATTCACGGTTGGACAAACTGACCGGCGATATGCCCTGTAAAGCATGCTTCGGAACTCAATCACTCAATTCATCAACTATAAACCGTGTGCCATAGACACATTGGTTCCAGCTGTTGCAGATTCGATTACCGGCTAGTGGAAGTGTCGGACATGCAGCCAGTCCTTGGAAGCAATGGCATTTTCAGTTGGTTCTGTAGCTGGTTAGCTACGCATTGAAGACCATTTCTGCCAGTGTCATTAACGATTGGTCAGTTGAGTCCAGGGAGGCGGCAGTCGTCGACCCGACTAAGATTACTGGTTAGTATTTTCATACTTCGTTGCCAGCTCATACACTGTCCACCTAACGGTCGCTTCCTTTCAGTACAGAGGTGGGTGGAAGGAGCTCTGCAAAGCAGACGGCATGTAGAGTACATGTCCTAACCAGCATAACGTATGAAGCGGTTCAAGGAGAAGCACTGGAGGTTGCTGTATCTCGGTAGTTGTACGTGCTCTGATAGAAGTCAGTGAACGAAGACCGAAGGTCCGAATCGCGATTGTAGCATCAAAAAGATATAGCACTGGGTCTCAAGGTACAAAGTTACAGTAAGCGCTGTGTTGTTGTACGGCTGCGAGACATGTCCTATGTGGACAGGTTATCTGAAGCACCTTCAAGCTTTTGACCACCGATATCTCAGAGGCTCTGCTGGTATTGAATGACTTTAAAGAATTTGTAACGATGCAGTTAGATAATAGACGTCCGTCCGCGCAGTGGTATAACACCATCAACTGCAGTGGTCTAGCCGAATCGATGTCTACCGGAACGAGTGTTCCCCATACCGTCCTGAAAATTGAGCAAACGGTGAGGTAGACACCGTGTGATAGGACAAAGCAGTTTGTTTGTTACTGGGGCTGTCCAAATTCCGGAATGGGTTTTTTGTGACCCTCCCTAGTCCTGGTTGGAAATCTGGCAAGGAATGGTGGCCAGTCGATGTCACTGGTGTTTGTGCTATCAGTTTTCTTCCAGATTGACTCACTGAGCATTTAGAAGTGTATACACCACAGGGGGTTCGCAGCTGGCCGGGACTAGATCCTTTGCCCGGTCTTTTCTTTTTTACCTTTAGGGCTTTATAATTGATTTGGTTGTACGACAGTTAAGCATCCGTGCCAATACTGGTGTTGCTGTCCCCGATTACCATTGTTAATCAGAGCTCCGTTCGGAGGCTACACTCATATCATATCTCATCTTCGAACTGCTTCTCACAGTGTATCCCCCTCTCGCAATTCCTCACCGTTTCAGACATTGCCTAGTGCTCTTTCTGGTTTGTCCTGCCTACTGATGTTATTGCGAACACAATTCATGTGTCTGGTTTCCGCCTACAGATCCTAACCTCTTGCTTTCACTACAGCCCTCTTTTCGGTCTATGAACACATCTGGTTGACTGTCTGAACCACTTGAAATCATTTCGTCAGTGGTCGTTTTCCGTTATTTGAAGACCCTTTTTTGCCCTTCCACTCTCTATGTTTGTGACCGTAGTGATGTGTTTAGTTTAGTTTAATACTGGTATGCCTTATTTTCAGCTTTAAATGCCTACCTAATCGTTGGCTGAAGATGACACATCTGTAATGCATTCGCCAGATTTTTATTTCCGGTCCCAAAAGAATTCATTAACTTCAACGGCTGATTGTTATTTAAATCCTCAAGATCACCCTCGATCGACTTCTAATGCCCGGGTAAGCCAAATCCTGTGTATTTTGTCTGTTTTCTACCGCTGACCGTTGAACGAAAACACGGTACCATATTCTGGTGCTACGGGGCTTGAGTCAGTTCATTATTTATTGCCCGAGATGGCTCAGTAGTTAGAGCGGAAGGTCCGTGGTTCGAACCCGACCTCCGCCTCTCGACTTCCTCTGTCTAGGCTTGGGCAACCTGGCAGTATCCCAGCCTTCGTGCTTCCTCCGGGTGGTATGGCAGCTAGGCACCGAAAGGATGTTTGAGCTGAACGACTACCTTCTTTTTTAACCTTTTTATTCAGTGCGCGTGCTACTAATTCCCAGGTCCGAATCCTGCCCTAGCTTTCTGACTATTCCTACTTAGACTGACAATGGTTCAGTCATCGTTCTTTTTTCAGGTCAAGTCGTAGCTAAATGTCGAAAGGATAGATTCCTGATTGAACAGTTAGTTTAGTTATCATACTAGCTGTTGAGATACTTTTTGGTTCTTCGCAGGTTACTGGTCTCTCTTTAGCTCATTTGTGATGGTGATGCGTCCACTAGGTGCTATGACCTTGATATATGTTTGCAAACTAAACTGACAACCACTTGCCAGCAACTTTTCGTGCCATTTCCTCTCGCTACTCTTCGTTGTAATCGATTCAATCCCCATCGTTCAGATTAATTGGGAGATTTTAATGCACAACTGCGGATTTCCACAATGTGGTTTTTATTTTATTCGTTTTTCCTCTCCGTAATTCAATATCCACACGGGCAAAATTGTCACCGAACAGGTGGTTGATGAGTTTCAATTTCTTTCTTACCACCACAACAGCTGCATTGAGCTAACTTTTTCGAATGCACGCTCGTACTACTTACGGCAGGGAGCAGCACCTGACTTTCAAAACATGTTCTCTTGACTAGGCAAGCGTTTATGTTAATATGACGGTCGCTGTGACGGCTTTAGTCAGCTGGAGCACCATCCCGATACCGGTTTCAGTTAGGAAGCTGACATTCAATAATGACACCTGGACCAGGAAGTAAAGGCTGTAGTTGCAACGTCTTTTCATTAGTATTACGGTTACCTTCATCATTAACTGGGTAGTAACAAGCTCGAGTGACAGTCATCGGACTTCGGCCCATCCTCCATAAGGGATCCGCTGTGTACCGCGACGCCCCCCTGAGATTATGGAAGTGCACAAACCAACGCATCAGGATTGGACAGCGTGATCGCCTCTTTAACCCTATCTCATGTGCACCACTCGTATAATGATGATCAGTTTTTTTTGCTCAATGTCGCAGTGTCTAATCCAACTTCTCACTGTCACGTTCATCCTAGTGTGGACGCATCCTTCTTGACTAAATCAAGTTTATTCGTGTTCCTTATACATCTCACTGTGGTTTCTCTATCTTTCAGTGATGTTTTCCTCAGAATTCGGTGACCTTTTCAACGGTACTGTAGATGGTGGGAGTCAGTTGTCCACATCAGATTTATCGATGGCTTCCAATCTCACTTTGCTGCGTAACGTCTCCGCAGCACCGCCGTCCGGTTCCTTAGCACCAGCAGCAGCAACAGCTACCACAACGGCAGTTATTACTTCTGAACGAGCATCTCCTTCCGGTGTTCGTATCGGCCCAGCACAACTTGCTTCCGCCACAGATTCACACAGTCTGGAGCATTTGTTTCGATCAGACTTTCACCACCTCCGTCCCGATAGTCAAAGTGCGCTTCCTTCTACATTGGCTATCCCCGACTCAAGTCTTTACCCGGATGTATCCAAAAGACACACGACCATGAAGAAAGAGCAGCGGTCCGTTACGGAGCATGCGTCTTTGTCATCTTCGGCGGCGGGGAAGTTGAATTCACCGAATGCGGCCGTTGCGTTTCCTGCACAAACCTCTCATGCACGTGGCACACTTCGATGTCCGTTTTGCGATAAGGTATGTTTTCAAGCCTCACTGCTCCGTCCCCCGTCAACACCGTTTGTTGTTCAGTCAGTGTTCAGTTTTTTTAGAATAGGCTCACAGGCTTCCATCTAGTCACTCAGATTCCACGCGTCCTCCTGTTTGAATAGTTGAGTCCCGCACTTGACGTGTACAACCTCAACCTATTGGTATCCTTCATAGTTGTTTATTCATGAGTCAGCTTCCCGATATGCATGCAAGTTCTTCTTGATCACCTGCATCCGAGATGAGTTAAGCTCTCAGCTTTGACCAGTCTGACTTGGCACACATAGGAAGACGTTCACAGGTTAACGAACATCGTAAACGGAAGATTCAATTGGGTCTCTCGTGAAAAAAGTACACAAATGAGTGTATTTCGCTAAAACTTGTCATCATGTTTTACGTGGACTGCTCAGCCCAGAATCCATCCTGAGGTGGCATGAGCTTTCGACCGGTAGTGACCGCAATTCACCCCCAGCTCTTCGATCGCTCTCCCAGATACCTAAGTTTTATCGTAGTGGATGTCTTGGAAACTGGTCAAGCCTGACCATCTTTGAGGCGTTCGGAAAGCACCTACCACTGTTAGGGAATCTCCATTCTTTGCTTACGGAAGACTTCATCTTCAAGACGAAGGCCAAACGCTGTTGTCTGTTGCTTTACACAGTTTTGTCTTCTAAATAGGGGACTGGTTTAACTGTGATTTAAGCCCATCCAGAACACTGATCTTAGGCGACGAGTGCCTACTGAAGACAGCTTACCTTTTCGTTTGAACCTCACTAGAGGACTTTGAATATTTTGGCTGGCTAGCCACCATCCGAAGAGTGTATCATTTAGAAACCAGTTCTCATTAGATCTCGGTGCCTTGTCCGTCTACTTGTGGAAAGCTCAATGGAAAACCTCAGGTGCCTTTTCAGCTAGATTCCTCCCTCCACCTAAGCTTGGGGGACGTGTCATGTACTCAAGTGAACACATACGTGTCTGCTTCAGCCTCACGCAGGCCTGCTTTCGTGAACTTATACCTGGTTCCCCACGATAGAGTCATAAAAGGGCAATCTCACAATCTTGTGCACGACGTCACAAAAGAAGCCACATACCACCATTTTCCGCGGTGCCTTCTGTTTGGTCGAGGGGAGACTGTACAAGTTTGAAGTTGATACACTACTCAACTGTCGGGAGACAGCCACCTTGAAGCGTGTCACATCCGGAGAAACAAGTGAACTCTTCAGCACAGACTAATAGGCACTCCGGATTTGTAAGAAAGTTTGAACTGTTGGATGAAACTTCACAAAAATGGTTTTTGTAAAGTCTGTAAGTGACCTGGAAACGTCCCAACTGTCTATCCTTAGCTTGTTACCCCATTCTTTGTGTAGCAGTACAGCTTGAGATCGCCTTTAGAGGGAACAATGGAGGATTGCTAGAGCTTCATTTATGGAGTGTTCGCAGGATTTCCCACAAGGTTAAGCTAGGAATGTTCAATTCTGATTGGCCCGGATTCTAGCCAATGGATGCATCTCCGGCTTTGATTCCTAGCTGGTTCGCGATACAACCATCCAGTGGACCTGATGTTCGGTTATTTCGCGCTGCCAGCCTCCGGACACTAATGTGTAGTAGATCGATGTAGCTGAATTCAACGGGAGATCCAACTGCTGGAATGGGAAACGCATTGGAGTTATGGATAACGAAGCATAGTTGCTCGTTATTTAGCAGAGCAGGATTCCTGTTTAAGATGGTCACCTCATGGTCGCTGAAAAGCACGTGTAAAACGTTTCCAATGCCGGAACCTTCCAAAATAACTGTAGAACAGACTAAGGCTGTGCTTCGTTGCTTGAGAAGTTTTAGCCACCAGTCGATTTACCAATGTATGAGTGCACGTTGCTTCCGTTTGGTGGATTCGCAACCAATCGGATTCCCTTAAAGGCGTGTCTGAAATGTCTGAGTCACATTGAAAATAATCGCTAACGTGCCCCGAGTGACGTTGCTCATCGCTCATTGCTTCTTGACGTCGGGTTTTCGCATTGTCCGCCCCACTGAGAACACCATGTTTCTACTACCCTGGTGCGAGAATTCTTAACCCCAGCAGTTGGTTGTTGTTGTTGTATCCTTGTTATATGGAGCAGTCAAACACACGTATTTTATCGAGTTAAGTCTACATCAGCTTTATGCAACATCAGGTACAGTGTTTCTACTGTTCATGGTCCGAGCAGGGGTGACACAGGCTTGGCCAACTTAAAACAACAGTGGTTTTACTACGGAAAACGCGATACTGAGTTACAATTCACATACAGGCGCGTAAAATAAAGCGTCACGAAGTTTTATGGGTGCACAATCGAAAAGATAGACTCCACAGTCACTGGAATTGCGGCAGTTCCTTCCAACGTCGTCTTGAAATTGGAGTGCGTATCAGACGTGGAACTAGGTTTTTCTGGTTCGACAGGTAGAGTTTGAGGTGTGTAGTTTAATGTCTGAGCAAACGATACGTTACCTAATAGCGATACTGGTTAGATTGCGACGCTGAAACCAAGCCATCGGAACAGTCTTTCTCCTTAGGCGAAAAGTCAGGGGAGACAGATGGACAAATTGTGGGTCGGGGATCGGACCTGCCATTTTCACGGAACGGGGAAGCTTTTTCGAATTACCAAACACTAGTTCGACATAGTCGGCTTAGGGAAATCCATGGGACGAAGTTTTGTTGACTGTTTGATGAAAGAGCTCATCGTCATCATCGTCAGCTGTAAGAACCGTGTACTTGTCGTACAGTTGTTGTAGCTGCCACAGTTTCGTTCACCGATGATTTGGGGAGGTGGGGGAGGTAGCTGCGCATTGGAGGCGGGAGCTGATAAGTTGGTGCATAAATACACCACTGTCAATGGACTGTTAAGTGGAGGTATGAACTGATCACACTGCATAAGTTGCGCTGGCTTGGCTACGTGCTCCGCATGCCAGTCGACCAACTTCCTCGAAGGGTTCTTTTCGCACAACCACGTAAAAAGTGGAAACGAGCCAGAGGCGGTCAAACAATGACTTGGCAGCGAAGTATAAAAACCATTACCAGCAAACTCAGCTGCGCTGGTCACTGCCGTCTTCCTGGATGGGGACCTCGAGACGGGCCACATCAATGGTTAGAGACATTGTCAGACATGGCCCAATCGCGCCCTCAGTGACGCTTGTGCATGAAAGAGCACTTGATAATAACCTGATCGTACAGGAAATCCTGTCAGAACGGGTATCAAGAATCAATGAAAAGGCTGAAACGAATGTCAGAGTACTGTAGCATGGCAGCATGAAAAATACTGTAGAAGGGATCAGTAAAGCCTTTCTGAAAGCGCATCGCGACAGGTGTCTGTGACCCAAAGACATTAAGAGGAACATCGTTTCTCAGTGCAGAATAGCAGTCAATCATAAACGTCACCTAGCCCTGTCCAAAATCGCGCAAGTTTTTGTAAACTTGTAACCAAGTTCATTGTCAATACACAGTCTTAATTTATAGTACAGTCGTCATCACATCGACAACACTATAGCAGTGTTCGACACTGAGGCTGTAGAAGGGAGTCTGTCCTACCACAACCATTCCGAGCTGCCTACACCTCCAGACAATCAACCTCAAACAATCGGAATGGAAATTGTCAGTCAGAATGCCATTGACATCGATTGGAAGCCCTATACTGCAGCGTCTCCAACCATACACAGTGGGGACCACGCGATCCCCATCCTGAAAGGCGAGTTGCACCGACAGCACCCAAACATTTCGTGATCTCCTTCATACCCCTCTGCCAAGTCAAGGGTTGGCCACCTCTCTGCTTCCGCCACTCTGAGTTGGGCACGGACAATAAACAGCATCCTCTTCGGAAACGATGATTCAGAGTGTGCACTACCTGGCCCAACCACCGGAGCTTCTGGTACTGGACACATCGACTGGACTCCCCGTTGCCCATCCGTTATTGTCTCATTGTGGGTTCGCCGGTATCAGCCTACAGGAGCTATGGTTCTGAAACAACGGTTGTCAAAGACCTGAAGATGTCCTAGTTCCGCTGCTCCCAGAGGCAGCTTCTCAATATTGTCGGCGTGGTTGCAGTCGACGAACAGTACTGTGAGTGCAGAAGCGTTTCTACTCAGTGCAGATGTGACGCGATCCATACAAAACTACAGCATCCCTATTCCGAACCAATGCGCCAATGGTAAATAGTGGCGCTTGACTACCAAACAACCCGGAGGAAAGAACACTGCATTAGATATTAGAAAAAGTAGATAGAGGCAGAATTAAGCTGTCTTCGAAGGGAGTGTGGATGGTCTACATCATCAGCGTTCCACGTTAACTAGGATCTCATATTCGTTGCTGTTGAAGAGACACCAACCATGTCGAGGAGACTCAGTACTGATTGATCTTAAGACAACTCGGTGGTGGAAGCTCCTGGCCTGGAAGTTTGTGTGGTTCGAACTCAAACCTGTCCTCTCCACTGCTCCCTTCTAGCAGTCTTTTGGTATCTCAGCCTTCTTTCCCTAGAGCTGCATGGTAGCCCCATAACAAAGGGTTGCTACACCTGTGTGCCCTGAAATCACCACCAGTGCGGTTTATAAAGGCGTGGTGAAAGTGAAAAGACATCGTGATGTGACGTTTACATGAGTACGTTATCGATGACTATGAAATGAAGCGACTACTTATTAGTAGTATAAACCGGTGTCTTTAACTAAGGCAACGCGTAGCGAACTTCGGCGAAACCCTGAGGTTTTAATCAGGGTTATTGTTCTGAAACAAAGCGGCTAGTGAATGCTTCGAAGGAAGTCGTCCAAAGGATGCAGCTGTTTGCGAGTAACGACTTCAATAAGCTTGGGTAGCGCTTTTATATCACTGTAATTCCGATGGCGGCGAATCCAATAGCTGCGCTCACATATAAGACCGAACGGGTTCTCTTAGAGGGTGGTTGCTGAATCTCTGAGTAGAAACAATCTGAGGTCAAATAGGCAGGTTATTTGGTAAACTTATCCGGATCATAAAAATCAGATGGAATAGATGTTGCTCGAGCACTGACTTATCGAATAGCATATTCGAGAAGTGTTAACACTAGACCAACTTGTCATTTGCTGACTCGGCTTTCTCTCCTTCCCTCTCCTGCAACAGGTATTCAGCAACTCCAGCGCGATCGCGAAACACAAGCTTACTCATAGTGAGGAACGTAAATATGTATGCTCCATTTGTCACAAGGCCTTCAAACGCCAAGACCATCTGTAAGCTGTGTGATCACTCTCCTCTCTTTCTCCTTAGATATGTTTGTTTGTACTCATAAGTGTCGTCACGTGTTCACGCCAGTTAGTGTTTTTCACTCTTATCCGGAAAACCTCACATTGAGAGGGTCGTCGACATGCTCAACCATACGATAACCAACACGTGATACACGTGATTATTTGCTCCCTCTCCCCACCTCTCATAAAACGCTCATTGATTATTGAATGCTCGATAAGTGACCGGAATCCCCCTCATCTTGTACACTGCGGTGTACTTTTTACTCGCACATACCGTAGGAATTGTGAGCCACAAGTGTGCGTGATTCAGGTCATTCTGTGTTGGGCTTTTTCATGTACGCATGCACGCACGCGCGCGCGCGCGCACACACACACACTTGCAGTGGTCATTGTTAGTGGTGACGATAACCATACTGCATGAAGAATATTTTATCAAAGAGAGACTCAGGCGAATTTCATATGAGCCCCCTGGTTGACATCCGCTTAATTTGCAAATGTGTGTTTATTTGATGTTCAGGTAGGCAGTAAGTTCGACGAAGTTTAGGCCCAAGTGACGAGAGCCCAAGAAGTAAGAAACCACTATCGAGCTGTTCAGAGTTTTCATCGACCGTTTAAGTGTTATTCAAGGTGTGTGCTGTTTTTATGAATGATGCCCGTTTAATGTGACCGGTTGAATTATCATTAGTTTCATTTTATGGTCTATCGGTGTGTCCTTTGCTCCCCCCGTGACTTACCTTTACACGAGTAGGCTTGTCTCGGCTACCTGGTTCGTGGTTCGAACCCAACCGCAGCATCTCGTCTTGGCTTGGGCCACCTGGCAGTATCTTAGTCATCCCGCCTCCCTCAGGTCGCATTGCAGCCGGGCACCGAACGTGCAACCTCCAGGCTAGCAGTTTGATCACTTAACCATTCGTCCAGGAGCGCCTGATTGGAAGGGTGATGACTTCGCACTTAGACGGAATATAGCTGCACTCGTAATCACCGCATCTACATCACGTGACCACATATGTTGGCTAGCTCCCCGATTGACGACTTCTCAGGTGGATGATTCACTCGCCCATGGGCTACTTATTAATCGTTGGTAGTGTGAGTAGATTTGGAAATTTTTTAAATGAAAATTTCGTCCTGCAAGTGAAGCCAATCGATTCAATGAAGGGTACTCGATACGCATGCTTAGTAAAAACACTGATACATGGTGAATTGTGATGTTTGTCTTTGTCCTTCGTTTGTTCCTTTGTGCTCTCTTCACACACTGAAGCACTGGGGGTGAGATAGCTCAGCGGTTAGAGCGTACTGACCGGAAGGTCCGTGGTTCGAACCCTGCCTCTGCCTCTCGACTTCCCCTGTCTAGGCTTGGGCAACCTGGCAGTATCCCAGCCCTCGTGCTTCCTTCGGGTGGCATGGCAGCTAGGCACCGAAAGGGTGCTACCGCTGAACGATTATTATTATTATATTACACTGAAGCACTCGCACACTCACTGGTTTTGTTGATGTAATCGTCAAAACGACAAGATCCCAGTATTTTCGAATGCCACAGGAAGCACTGACGTGTGCAGTTTGGGGAGTTTGCCAAAGAAAGATGGGGGGGGGGGGAGCCAATCAGCACACCGAATGCTACAGCAGAATCATTTGACACTCGAACATCACTTTGGAAGTTACTACTAATGTTTTGGTGAAAACACGTAAACAGAAATATACTGTAAATAACAAAAGACCGGGTTTGACGGTACCCTCTGGCTAAGCCCTATTTCAGATGTCTTCTAGGAAGGTCAGCGCATTGTCTAGCCGGAGGACACCTATCTTCAAAGCGGATAATCACTGTCAGTATCCGCTCTAGTCAAGTAGTTCTACTGTTGTCCTTACCTACTAATTTTATTTCCCCCCCCCCATCATCTGTTAGGCTTAATCACCTGTTCCGTTACTAACCGGACTCCACTTTCATTTAGGAACGGTCACAAGTACACGCACGAATCGAAGAAACCTCACGCTTGTCACTTTTGTGACAAGTCTTACAGTGACGCTCGATCTCTACGTCGACATTACGAGAACGCCCATCCGGAGGAATACGAACGTTGGCTTATCCTGTCTCAGGCTACGAATGGTGATCCCAGCGCCATAACGGTAGCCGCGGTCGCTCTTCTCTCCTCGTCCCGCTTGGTCGATAAGGAAGAACCGGGAAGTGCACAGGTGAGCGTTACCACCACCAGCAACAACACTGGTGAGAATAATGGTAGTGCCAATCATGCGGCGGGGAGTCAGACCTCGGATGCACTTCCACCTGATCCGAGTGCGTTGCTGAGTGCACTGAGCAGTCCCGTTTGCAAGCTGCTGGCTTCCAGTTTGAGTCGTGCTGCTGCGCAGAACAAGACGGATGACTCTCCTGCGTCCAATATCACCATCGATGGGCAAGGTAATGTAGCGTTGATGTTATTGAAAGCCTTGTTATTTCCATTCCTTGAGATTGTAGTCAACGGTGGGCTCCACTGTGGAAGGTGATCTGCCTTGTTTATCAGCCTTTATCAGCTGTTTGTCACTCAAAAGACAATCCTGATAGCGGTTGTGTTGATGTCTCTGGTTTGATCAAGGAATGACCTTCCCCCACTTTTTCCATTTAACCAATAGATCGCACTTTTTTCCTGGATATTTAAGCAATCATCTCTCTTGAGCAATATGATTGGTCAAAAAGAACCCTGGATGCTATCGGTCATTAGATCTTCTGCTAGCGTCTGCCGATTAAATGTGTTGTGTCCAAATTCTTGTCCCTCTGTAAAGCAGTACACCAGTGTTAGTGGAAGCTTTCGCTTGAGTTCATCACATCCATTCTCTAACTACTTTGAACACCTCGGAGACTGAGCAGAACATAAGTGAAAGCTTCTACTGCCTCGCCGACGATCTGTGCGAAGCCTTGCTCCGGCTTGGGTGAAGCAGCGGATAGCTTTCCGCCTCATACCTAAGGGATGTGCTGGTCACATTCCATTGGTAAATCTGGTTAGAACACCTGTTTTGTATGATAGATGACCAGCTCTTCCGTGACACTGTTTCGCTCAGCTATGTGCAGACTGGAGACAATTCAAACATGCTCGGTCTATGGTTTTAGAGTATTGAGAGGCAAACTCACTCGTGTTGTCTCTAGGGTTAGATATGGAGCGAGATGGCTCAGTGGTTAGAGCCGTTGTTCGAACCCGACCTCTGCCTCTCGACTTCCCCCCAGTCTAGGCTCGGGCAACCTGGCAGTATCCCAGCCCTCGTGCTTCCTTCGGGTGGCATGGCAGCTAGGCATCGAAAGGGTGTTACAGCTGGACGATTATTATTTATTTACTATTATATTTAGGGTTAGATATCGCGGGAGGAGGAATACCAATGGTTAGTGATTTCAAGAAACACGGTGCAATCACTTAGTCAGTGAGTGCACCCGAACCATTATATTCAGTGTGTGCAGCTTCCCATCCCATTTGACAACTACGCCTAGTTAGGACCGGCGAACTAGCTAGACCATTACGTATGGTCCTGGTTTTTCCCGTTCGGTGAACGAAATTTCACTGGCTTCAGTGAACATTCCCTCACCATATGGTTCATAGCTGAAATACCGTAGCACACAATTACGTCACTGAATGTAACGATGCACCGAGTGCATTCCTGCTTCATCACCCGCCTCGTTATCGATCTCTCGAAGACACCGCCAAATCATCTCATCACAGCCGTACAACACTGCACACAGTGTAACCATGTGGATGCAATCTTTCGTGTAACCCCAAACCGTATTCCCGCATAAGTTAGCGACTTGTGCACTTGAGTTTATCTGAAGCGGCTACCCCATCCCTTTTAGAGGCAACCAACTTGCGGACTTCTACGAGGGAACAGGTTTCTCAGCCCCAGACGAGAAAACTTTTGATCGAAACTCGTCTGGCGCACGCAGTGTTTAGCACAGAATGTCACCAGCTATGATAAACATGAGTGGAGTACACAACAGTCAAAGCGTTTATTGGTTAGACGAGCTGCTATCAAGTTCCCTAGGCAATGATCACGAAGTTGTCCCATTAACCAGGTAAGTGACATCAAGTTAAAGCAACACATGTCCTTCGTGTTCGTTGATCAGTGGTTAGAGATCTGACTAGCAGGTTTCTGGTCCTTCGAGTTGGGGATTGGAGCGTAGGTCGCGACTTGCTCCATAAAAATGTAGGTTGCTTTGACGATTTGCGTCAACTTCCGCTGCCGTGCATCACCATCATCATCAGTTCTAATAACCGCATACTTGCCGTATAATAGTTATAACTGTCTTAGTTTCGTTCAATGACGATTTGAGTAGGTAGGTAGATAGCTGCACATTGGAGGCGGTAAATGAATATAATTGTTGCTTAAATACAGGACTGTCAATGGACTGTTAATCGGGGGGATTGGGAAGGGAGCTGTGCATTGAAGGCAATGGCTTGGATGCACGAGCTCCATTGAGGGCGCGATTGCGCCATGTCTGACAATGGCTCTAACCATTGATGTGGCCCATCTCGGGGTCCCCATCCAGGAAGACGGCAGTGACCAGCGCAGCTGAGTTTGCTGGTAATGGCTCTTATACTTCGCTGGCAAGTCATTGTTTGACCTCCCCTGGCTCGTTTACACCCTTCGCGTGGTTGAGCGAAAAAGCCCTTCGATGAAATCGGTCGACTGGCGTACGGAGCACGTGACCAAGCCAGCGCAACCTATGCAGTGTGATCAGTTCATCTATCTTGACTGAGTTATTTCTTCCGAATACCATTCGACTTACTTCAGCATTGCTGATCCGGGCAACGTCCCGAAAACATCAACTGTCAAACACAGAAAGTCCTTTGATATCCTCAACAAGCAGTGGCCAGGTTTCTGACCCATATAGTAATATGGATCGCACCGCAGCATTGTAAACTCGACCCTTGACGGACAAGGTGATGCAGGTTCACAAAAGCTGCTCTGGCCTTCCCAATCCGGATGGAAATATCATCTTTCGCTAGACCACCGGGAATGATACAGCTGCCCAGGTAGACAAACTTGTCTACTGTCTCAATTGGCTCATCCGCAAGCATGAGGCTAGGGTTCGAGCCTACCCAGTCTTGCAGTAGCACTCTACACTTTGCAGCTGTGGAGAAACTTCAACATTGTTTGCATTACCAGGGCATCAGTTCCTCACGAATAACATACCTCACGAAGAGGTATGTTGTCTGCGTACTCGATATCTGTGAGTGGACACCCCGGAAAACTTCGGCCCCACAGGCATTAGAGGCTGATAGTGAGTCTTCCATAATCCTATCAATGACGAGGTTGAAGAGAAAAGGTGAAAGGGGACATCCTTGTCTGACACCAGGTTGCTTGTGTCGCTTATTTTGCGTCGTCTTATGAAGGCACGTGAAGAGAGGCCACAAGAGCAGCAAGCAGGATTGTGGACTGAAAGGAGCTGTATCGACCACATCTTCACAGTTTGTCAAGTGTTAGAGCAACGGCTTGCGAATAGGCGTCCTACGGTTTTGGTTTTCCTTGACTTCAAGAGTACTTTCTGTGCTGTTGACCGGCCAGTTCTTATCAACACGCTTGCGCAACAAGGTATGCTCCAGAAGTTTGTGAATATCACGCGCTTTGTGTAGTCACATACTCGTGAGCGCACCAGTGAATGGAAAGCTCTCCAAAAGTTTTTTTAAGGCAGTTGTGTCCGACAAGTATATCCGCTCTGTCCATCTTTCGTTTTCCTGTCGTCACTGATTATGTAATGCGTTGAACTATGGAAGGTCTCCAAACCCCCCGTGTCCAGATCTCTCCGGGCGAGAATCTTATTGACGTGGAATATGCGGACGACATTGTTATCATTTTTTGAAAAAGTGCAGGAAACGCAAGTATTACTAGATAAACTGACCATGGTCACCCTGTCCTTCGGCGTCTGTTTCGCACCCACGATGTGCTGCAGGACCTATATGCCTCTAAGCCTCCAAGAATTCAAGAGAAGACGCTGAAAGCTGTGGAAAATTATGCCTATTTCGAAAGATGCACTAGATCTGACGGTAGTGAGGCAGACTTAGTTATCATAAGAATCCCAAACGCCGGGATTGCGTTTGAAAATTCGCGCCACTTGGGGCATCAGCAAGACATATCTCAGGTTCGCAAACGACGCGTATATCAGCTCACAGTGGGGGTGAATCGTTGTACGTCTGCGAGACTTGGCCACTTCGGGTGGAGTATAGGGGACATCCTCAGGTCTGTGACCACCGTTGTTCAGCTGGAATCGACTGAAACCCGAAAATTCGGAATGAGCTGATCAACAGGCGGCTTTTTGATGAAGCAGCGAGTACTTTCCTCAAAGAATGTATGTAACACTGCAGTCTAAGGTGGCTGAGTCATGTGCTACGCACGCTGAGTTACCATCTGCCGAGAATAGCGTTGTTTTCCGTGTCTAATTCGGGGTGGTAGAAACCTAGGGGTGGATAGAATATGACGTGGCAAAAGTTACTGGTGTTACAAAACGTTTACACGTTGCTGTTACTGTTCGCCTTCCAGGATGGGGTCCGCGTGACCCTTTCGGTGGTCGGCTGGTGATACTGGACGATATGGTGGCTAACCGGTGTCAGTGGCCTTCATACTGTCAATTTCTATCCACATTGTCTGCTTGAGTGTTGGAAGTGTAGACACTTCGGATGAGTCAGATGGTTCAGTGTTTAGAGCGCGAATTTACTGGCCAGAAGGTCCGTGGTTCGAACCCGACCTCTGCCTCTCGACTTCTCCTGTCTAGGCTTGGGCAACCTGGCACGGTATCCCAGCCCTCGTGCTTCCTTCGGGTGGCATGGCAACTATGCACCGAAAGGGTGCTACAGCTGAACGACACTTCGGATGTTTGTGGTGGATAAGTCCTAGATCCCTGTGTCTATCCCATCCACTCTCATTGTAAAGCACTATTACGGTAAATTAACCTGGTTGCATGGCGGTGAAGTACCAGTGTTCTCTGTCAATGATGTTGATGAGATGGGATGATAGGGAGACTCGAACACAATGCTTCCTCACTATGGTGTTGACTGACGAGAACAGTTGCCTCGGGTCAGGTGGAAAGCTGTTCACACTCTTCTGCAAGAATCCGCTCTAGTGACAACCCTGAGTATCCGAGAATGATTTCTGTGGTCCCGTTTAAAGGGCAACCGTATCCAACCTTGCAAATCAGGGATTTCCCTTGAATCGGAATATTCACGGAAACGATGTGTAACAGAGACTGACACCTGTCCTCGACCTCCTGTCTTGTGCCCGCTTAAGCGACTGCTCCGATCACCCCCATTTTTCTCGGAAAAAATCGCGTTTCGTGTTGATTCTAGATTGACGTGTTGATTGTGCACGTTGCGCCTCGCGTCATACGCAGTGACGAAACGATCGTTTTTGGTGACGTTTGATGACGAACGTGATTTCACAATAATTTGAACAGCACTTTGGTTTCAGAATGTTGGTCGTAGGTAGTGATCCATCGATGTTCAAAACACACCGACACTTTAGTTCGTGGAAATTATGGGGAATCCAACAGCAAATTCATTTCGCCCTTTCCATAGCTTTCGATCAGATCAGTGCGGAAACTAACTGTCGGTTAATCGGAAGACTGTCGAAACAGGAAGCTTCGTTGTTTGCTGTGTGTGTGTGTGTGTGATCGATTAGACCATGCTATTTGCACTGCTCCCTTTTAAGTGCGTCAGCACTCCGAATCCATTTGTCCCCATTCAGCCCGACTATAACAGGAGCAGCGATGCACGTTCATTATGTGCAATCATACTCAACCATCTTGCCCGTTTTGAAAACCATAATGTATCTGGAAATCATGCTCTTTCTTGGGGGGGTTAAGTTAAATTTTCTGCCCTCCTCTTATCGACCGGTCTTGCTGTATCACCGCATCGTACGCGTTGCTCGCTTAGCAGCTAGACCAGCTGTGATTCTTACACACTCTTTATCCAGTCGCATTTTCTGCATGATTAGTGTCACTAGGGGATACATTGTACACAACGATGTCCATGGCACTGTGACAACTCATTGATTGTTAACAATACCGTCATCACGTCCGGAATGCCACAAAAATCGAGACATGTCTAGTTCAGCATACCGCCTAACACTGCTGGACACCCAAAAAACCCGGTAGAGCGATATAATCTTGACAAATTGAGGATATATCGGTTGCAAATGAATTGACGCCTCGCCGTTCCTGTTTGAACATGCTCCTCGGGTGATTTTGACCATCTTTACAGTGTATGTGCGCGCGTAGCTGCATAGAGGCGCGTGATCAGAAGTGTGGGTGTGGTCGTCTGACGTTCTTGTTGGAACTACAAGCAAGGTAGGAACGATTGTGAATCCCGGTGCACCGCCACAAATACCGAGGGCGAATCACACTGCGACCGAAGTTCACTGACTAACTTTGAGTCAGGTTGTAGTACGGATTAGCCTGCATTAACATCTGGCTTACTCTTCCCGTTTTTCGTCGAACAACGAGAACCTATCCACTGGGAACACAGATTGAGGAATCAGGTGAGGAGTTGTGTTCGATCCGTTTGTGCCCACTTGATGGGTCACAATGACGAAAAGGCTGTAACGGCTGTTAGTGTTTTGCGGTCTTTCTCCGAATCATTCGTCTTATTTGTTGGGAACGTTGGATTAATAAACCTTGTTTCTGTTTGAGGGGACTCATGCGCGGCACACGGGCTGATGTTATTCTACACACGGGGCTGACTTGGTTGTGTCTTTCGCATACCAGAAGACAAGTGCTGCTCCGCAGGGTCCTTTTTCTCAATCAAGAGAAAGAGCGCCGTGGATCAACTGACTTCGTGGTTCTCTTTCGTGTGATGACTTCTCTTCCAGAATGTAGTTTGTCACCCCGTATCCGTGTCCTGGAAAACTGTGCAGTATCGACCTTCTTAATGAAACAATCAGTGGCAGGCGACCGAGTTTGTCTCCCGACATGATGAGTATGGTACAGCGCGCACGGAATATCTCCAATATTTACCGGAAGTTTTTAGCTGTTTTTGCAAAACAAGTATATTCTGATAGCCGGTGAGCTGAGAGGTGTTCACTAAAGCTGTCATTCAGACAAGAAAGATTTGAACTCATATTCTACTGTCATCGTCATCATCAGCGACAACAGCAATACACCAGTAGTGAAAACGTTTGCTTAACTGCCTTAAAACCACGAAAGAAGGCTGTGGTGAAAGGTCGAAGGAAAGAAGGGTGCCCGGGCCTGTCGCGAAAATCCCCATATCCGTGGAGAAAACAGTTAAGGGCGAACTGCCCATATCCTGTACTACGACTAAGTGCAAGCCGCCAACATCCGGATTTATCCAACGTCCTTGGCGAATCTCATTCAACACAAGTCCAGCATACAACAGACAAGCGTTAACCAGGCAGTCTAACAAAGAACTAACAAGAAGCTCGCCAGTGAGACCGCCTTTCGTTCCATGCTCTGTAGGGTTTCCAGCCGCACTAGCAAAAAGGATCACTTGAGAAGGTTTGAAAACTTGACAGTGATCACTTTCTCTTTGCATCGCCACATCATAACCTGTCCTTCGTGAACTTTTTGCCAACAACGGTTTGGAGTGGAGAACAAAGCCTTCTCTCCCATGACGCCCATTAGGCAAATGTCATTTATGCCCTGGTGACGTGTACACGGACTTCATCTCTCAGGGTACAGCCACGGCTTATGCATCTGTCAAGTTACATATATCTATCAACCGAATCCCAGCTGTTCTTCTTACTGTTTCAAAGGGGTACGCGGAATTGCGAAATTCTATGAAATCTTTTGAAGTCTCAAACTGCAAGCCAAAACAGGGGACGTGCTATTGTCGATGGCATTATTGAACAACCATGGGAGGAGAGCAACCCTGGCGTACGCCACTAGTTAAACTTTTGTAGACCCGAATACCACCAGAAGTGGTTCGAAGAATGTTCAAAAACTTTTCCCGTTGACTGAGAATATGTGGGAGAGCTAACCATTCCACCGAGTCGAGGGCCACGTTGAAGTGAGAGAGAGAGAGAACCGCCACGGTTGGTCGGCGGTATGTTTGATGCTGCTTAAACAGTCGAATGCATATGAAGGTGTGGTCAATACACTTCCAGACTTGTGTCTCGCGTGATGAGGTCGGGTATCCGTCGCAGTATCACTGAATCCAGTAACCGCGTTTCAAGCGGAGTGATGCCTGTACCCGGAGCAGTCGCTCTTGATACCACGTGTTGGTCTCAGATTGTCCGGACGCATTTGTTTTCCGCAATTGGTTTATGTTGTGGACCACAGTTTTCCTAATGTCTTCTTAATACCGTGAACCCGAGTCAGTCTGGATAGCCGCTTGATAGCCTGATGCGCTTAACCAAACCAGAAAGCCAATGAACATGCGAATCAGCTGATCTATTGAACACTGACGCTTACAGACGTGTCATTTGCAGCCGAAAACGGGCTGTTTATAAAGCTTACGTGGAAAGTTCTAGCCGGGCCAAAAAATGACACTAAAAACAGAACTCATCTATCAAGGGCAAGTGGAGGACAACCAATTAAATCTCTCCCAACGAAAAGGGCAGTTGTGTAGTCCAGTTACGTTCGGTGCTGGTTCTTCTGATAGTTTAAAGGACTTGTTTAAGACAAAACACAACACTTACGACCTGTGACCAACGCTGCTGAGTGCTCATCTGGCCCAACGACCCGAAAGGTATGTTAGTACTTCAGGAACAGAGGAAAGGTCTGAGCTCCCAAGCCACGGCTTGAAGTGTGCAGGTCAGACGAAGGATATGAATTCGGGGCTGGATGGCCAGCTAAATTGTTGTCCACGGTAGTTACCAGGTGCTTAAGAGACCGGATGCTGCGATATATTAAATTTTCATTATTTCTTCCCGGACATCCCCAACTAAACTAGCCTCCTCAAGGTTTTCCTATCCACACAGAGATTGTGCTTGAATTGATGTCCAACAGCGCTTCTGGCTGAATTATGTTCAGCTTTCGAGCATCTAGCAGCGACAACGACTGTTTTGCAATCCAGTAGTTATTTGGTGGGCCAACTTGGGTGGTCCGGAAAGACCCATGGTGAAGAATAGAGCATCGCCGCCGTATGCTACGGTGGCCAATGTGGCCAATCTGGTTCCATGATTCATCATAAGTAGAGGAGTCCGTGTGTGGCGCATCGGCGTCTTCCGCGCCTGACTCTTGCACTGCCGAGGAACAATTGTACAAAGCTGCAGATGTCGATCACCATTGTCAATTCAGGCGAAACAGATCGTTACGCCGCGCCCTTGATCAACTGAGACGTCCTGCTTGTGCACTGGGACCGCCGGCGACTGGGACAATATCGGAACCCCTCATGCTAGATAGGAGAAGGGTTAGTTCCCGAAGCAGATCTTCACTTGTTTACTGCATATTCCGAAGCTACAATTGAAGAACGGATATCACTATCCTCCTTACTATTTCGACCACTGTGGGTCTCCAAAAGGTTAGCGAAACGAACAATGCAAAGGTGAGAATTTACGGAAGTGTAGTCGTGTAAGGAGGCCTTAGCTCAGGACTATACCGACGCTAGCGTAACCCGCTGCCGCAGGTGCAGAATCGTCCGAAGTTGGTAGACGGTCGCGGCTAGGTAACGAAGGTACCGTAGAATCGGCCACCGTATATGGGGACCTTTTATTGGAAACGTAACAAATATCTGTCGATAAAACGTCATAAAACGCCTCATAGTTTGCACACTAAAAGTCGCGGTAAAAACAAAGAAACGGAGCTTCGGAAGTGGCTTACATGAACGATGGCATGCTATCAGTCGATTCTTTGGATGATAGACTGATATGCCTATGAATCGGATGCATGGAAGGGTGATCATTAAATGGCAGGCAGTCAAGAAGTAATGCTAGAGAAAGAAAGACGGGGGTGTCACTAATGACCTGTCTTCGCGCTCGCCTGCCCTGTTGCATCCAGCAATTTCGGCATCACAGGACGATCGATGTGGCGTGAAGTCTCTGGTATTCGGGTGCGGATACTGTCACGGCACCCAAATCTGGACACGAGGACGATTAGGGACCTTGGCCCAGAAGCATTCCTGCTAGGCTTGATGGTCGGTGTAACTTGTAAGAAACAGGTCGCTACACATTTTCTATTCCCCAACCTGGAGTGCTAGGGGTCCATGTTATTCTGATCTATGAACCAACCTGCTGCGAGATTCTGTGAACATCACATGGACAACCAGTTCAAAGGGTCACGGAGGCACACAAACGATCATATCACGCTAATGTCCTGGTGTCTTCGTGACTGTATCAACTATCATACCTATGATGGGAAGTCAATGTGAGATTTCCTTCTAACCGTGCGTCGTGATCGAATCCCCCTTTTGCCGATATATATATATATATATATTCCTAAAAATAAAAAAACATGTCTGTTAGAGAAGGGCCATCCTCCCTGAATCTTTATTTGGGGTTTTTTGATGATGGTGTGCCGATATGGAGTTGACCAAACGGAAAATATCGTGACTATTTTAGAGGTGTTCAACATCGTTCATGCAGCGGCAACGTTCGGTACGAATTGAAAGGTCGAAATTCCTTCCTTGGCTTACTCATCGCCCGACGGAAAGCGTACGAAGGTTTGTCGATCGGACTTGGGTAGGTCAGCGTTCAAGGTGCACAACTGTTGACCAGAAGGTCCGTGTTTCCAGCTCCGCTCTGGCATTCCGATTGCTGCCCTCTGGGTTTGGGTGTTAACCTGGCGATGGGTCAGCTCTGGTACTGTCTTCGAGTTGCACGGCAGCTATGCACCGAAAGGTCACCACAGCTGAATGGTTTTCTTTTTTTACGTTAGTATATAAATTTCGGTAATTTTGTTCCCCGACGGTACGGTACAATACAGAAGACTAGCACCCAGATGCATTTGGGAAAAAAAAGCTGATTATCTGATTAATAGCCTTTGTGGGTAAAGACCGTCCTGATCGATTTCTAAAATGGAACATGAACGTATTATCACGCGTGTGCTGTGGAAGTTGCTGTGCATGCGACTGCTGTTCAAAAGATGGCGATATAGATACTTAACCGTTAAGCGAGAACCTAAACCAAGCAGTTAGTTGCTCTTCTGTTCAGCTGAATTACATTTTGCGTTCACTTGTGTTTCTCTGTTCAGATGCGCTGAACGACCCAGCGTATTCATCCAGCCACCTTCATCTGTGTTTGTTAGGTTGCTTACTCCTAAGGAGTACTCTCCATCGGATGAACAACGAGGGTGCATGTCTCGCACCCATGCAGCAAGGCAGCCCTTCCTGTAGCCTGGTAGCCATGCGACCCTTAAGACCCAGTGGTATGCCTTTTGGACGCCAATCGGTTAACGTGATTTGAGTTTTTGAGATTCTTACACTGACTTCAATCAGACAGATTTACGTCAGAGCTAATGCAACTACCGAGGTAGTTTAGATTCTCCACAATCTCCAGTGATTCGCTTTGAATTGTAAGGGGTATGTTCAGAGACTGCACACTCTGAAGCATGAATTTGCACTTTCAAGGTGCAAGGCGTATACCAAAAGATGGCATGATGGTGGTCAGTCTATTCAACAGGGCTTGTGCTTCGCTTTGGTCTTCAAGGATGAGGACGATGTTGTCTGCGTACTACAGATCGACAGGGTTGTCACCAGCGACAATTTGAACATCGAGGTTTTGAAGATCTTCCAGCGTTCGCCTCATTATTTCATCAGTGACGAAGTTGAACAAGAATGGAGAGGGTGGACATCCTTGTCGGACACCACTTTTTGTTGGGAAGTTTTAGAAAGCTCACCACACACACACACACACCCAGAGGTATGTGAATATAGGGATCGGCTTATGTGCAAAAGCTTCTGGGTCATGCCCTTTTGAGCAAGTGTAGTTAACAGCACTGACCGATCGACAGAATCGAACGCACCCTTGAACACCGAACTTGTGGGTCATCTGTACCTATGACGTTGCTCCAACACCTGACGGAGTGTGAAGATGTGGTCAACGCATCCTCTACCCGGTCGAAATCCCGCGTAATTCTCACGTGTCAAGGTTTCGCTTGCCACCATAAGACGACCGAGAATCAGTGCCGCTAGAAGCCTTGTCACAACAGGAGTCGAACTCACACGTATGGTTACTACATTCAGTGCGAATACCCTTTTTTAAATGGGCTGTTATTGATTCACCGCAGTTGTCTGAGATGGTCTCTTTCTCCCAGATAGACCCAAATATGCTAGACAGGTACTGGTTGAGAAACCCACCGTCATCCTTGAACAGTGCAGGTGAAAGCTCGTCCGGACCAGCTGCACGATGACTCTTGAGTAGAGATATACACTCGGACACCTATGAGGTTGAAGACCGGCAGTCCGGATTGGAGGTTGCAGGATGCCAACCGAATTGCTGTTCGAAGAACGGTGCCCAGCTGTACAAACGTTCTGCTTTGCTGCATATCAGGGAGCAATTTTGGCCCCTGATTTATTTCGCTGACAAGAGGATTCCGAGAACCAGTCGAACAAATCAAACGGAACAGCTTGCAGACGTTTCCAGCGTTTTTTGCCCCTTAGCTCTCTTTGGCCTTTCGGGCCCACCAAACTTTGCGGTGTGCACGGACACTCAGTTTTACCTGGCGCCGGATGATGCATCGGGTGTAGTTGTGGTTGTGGCCAGGGGTAATCGCTCGCCGGGCCTCCAGAAAAGACGCGGTCGTATCAGAGATCCAATATTTGGGTGAGGTTGGCTGGGTTGTGCCACAAACAGAAACTCCGGCTATGAGTAGCGCTTTGGCTACGTTTTCCCGTTGCTATCCGATATAGAACCGTCCGGCAGGCATTCGAGGAGCTGGTTTTGATAGTTTCGTTTGACTTCTGGATCCACTAGCTTCTCAATGGCTAAGCGAGGTGTGCGCTTTTTGCGTACACCTGAAAAGTGCAATGAAAGCAGCAGCGTACAAGTGCATGGTCGGAGTCCACGCTGGTGTTCCAGAAGGAGCGGCAATTCTGATAAATCCGTCCGAGATCTGGATCTGTCGGTCTCAATTGCCGAGCGACTTGTCTGCGCCTTACGCGGCCCCGGGAAACGAAGGGAGAAGCGACTCCGGACGAGTGTGTGGTCGAAATCCACATATGTGTTCCAAAACGAGTGGCAGTCAGTTACTTACCCATTAGTAACTAATGGCTGTTTTAGGACTCATCAGTCCTAACTGACGGGCTTACATGGAGAAAGTTATCAATAAGATGGGGGAGAGGGGAGAGGAGCTTTGACCCGCGACAGGACGTTCAGGGTGTCATAGAATTTGTCTTTGACGGTGTCAGAGCTACAGTCAGTTGGGACGCAAGCAGACACGACAAACATACATCGATCAACTTACTCCTTGTGAGACTCCTTCACAGACGTTGTCAGACGAACCAGAGGCGAATATCAACGGGTATCCAGTCACGCAAGGATACTTCCGCCCGGTGACTTAGGACGATACCAACCCCTGAACATCCCGCCGCAGCAGCCTCTGGATCACCAGAGGTGCGTAGCCTGAGGCGAGTGGTGACTGATGAGGCGGTTAGCGTAACCATCGCGCTTGTATCTTGAATTCTTGTTTCTGAGACACAACACACATCAATACCAAGCAAGTCCAGTGTGAGAGCACTTACAGCTTATTGCTCTGCTTGCATGTGTGTGAAACGTTAAGGGCAGTCAGAAAGACCGAATGTCGAGGCTTGAAGATTGAGTTCAAGTTACCTGAGGATGTCTTCGCCATGGGACGAGGAAAGGGGAGTACAACAGAATGACAAGTACTTCGGAGTTTTTGCACAAAGTCAGCGGATTTAGAAGGTCTTTTGTGCTCATGTATTACGCCCAATCTGGAAAAGGGGAAAGCTTGAAATTGTAAGAAGGGAGGCGTCAGCGGTGCCATGTTTTCGCTTATCCGCCCTGCTGTATGCAGCAAGTAAGGCTGATGGCCCCACGCGACGGCCGATGTGGCATGAAAGTACTGTTAGTTGTGAATGTCACGGTTGTACGAGGGTTGGGATACTGCCAGGGCGCCCACACCTAGACAGGAGGACGATTATGGTCCTCAACCAAAGCCTTTGGCTCGAAAGCCTAACCGCAAGGCAGCGGTGTTGGGCCGGAAATGTAAGTGTATTACCATTTTCCATGGAACACGTCGCCACACATGCTCCAACCCCCAACCTGGAGGGCCAGGAGACTGTGTTGGTCATACCTCTGTCCATTGACCAACCTGGTATGAGACTCTGTGAGTGTAGCGGGGACACCCCCCAGTATAGCTCAATGGGTCGCTGAGGTGCGCAAACCGTCACACTACGGTAAGGTCCTGTCTCTTCGTGATGAGCCAAACTTCGACCACACTTCAGTCACTCGATCGAACCTGGGCATCATTTACTTCTAACATCTAACAGCGCAAGTTTTATTCGCCTCCCAAGAAACAGCATCTCAAATGGGCTTTAGTTGTGTAATGTCACTGTGACTCGCGGCTTTGTTCATTAAGGTACGAAATCGGTACATAAATGACGAACCAGTTTAGCACGACAACCAACATCTGCATATAATTCTGACTCATAATCCCATCACCTCCAATGCTTGACTGCATCTCCCAATTTCCGGTGACCGAAATTGTCACAGCTGGAAACAACGTACCCTTGGTACATGGTTCATTGCTGGTAGAATGAACGGGGATGTCTAGCTCGCTTGTTGAAGGCCAACACTAACTGAATGGGGGCGAGATTGCCCAATTGGTTAGAGCGCGAATTTACTGACCGGAAGGTCCGTGGTTCGAACCCGACTTCCCCTGTCCAGGCTTGGGCAACCTGGCAGTATCCCAGCCCTCGTGCTTCCTTCGGGTAGCATGGAAACTAGGCACCGAAAGGGTGCTGCAGCTGAACGAACACTAACTGAATGGTATCAGTATGTTTCCGCTCTGAATTGAAAACCATTGTCCAATCAGTTTAACCGATCTTCGATCAGATTTGGCTCACTCCCCACAGAATTCGACGTGAATCATGAAATAAGCAGGTTTCTATGAGGTTTCTACTTGTGCATCGGAATTATGTTCTGTTTTGGGATAGTGGCCCCCCTTCACAGGATTTATCTTTGGGACAGCTGGTGAGAATGCAGGATGAAAGTCGCTTAGAAGAGATCATATTTTATGACCTGGTAGCGAAGCGTGAAACCGTTAATCAGTCCCGCTGAAAACCGTCGTCAGTATGGTTGAGGATAAACCAATACGGTCTCAAACATGATCCAGTCTCTCATCTACAGGTTTGCCTGTAACTAATAATAACAAATAGTCGTTCAGCACTCAACACACTCACACTCAGCAACACTCTTTCGATACCTGGCTGCCATGGCACCCGAAGAAAGCAGGAGAACTGATGTACTGTCAGGTTGCCCAAGCCTAGACCGGAAGATTCGGTGTTGAGTTCGAACCGCTGATCTTGCGGTCAGTGATTTGGGGCCCCAACCGCCGAGCTATCTTGAGTTTGCCTGTAGCGAACCTAAGCTCAGTGTGGCAGCCCTGAGTACAAATGTGGCACGGAATGGTTAAACTCACCGTCTGGTAATAAACGATTGAAGTCCTTGTCCAATACACACAATGATATGATCCCCATGCATATCTAGTTCCTGCAATCTGATCCCCACGATTTGACTGATTCCCCCCCAAAAAAACTGGTTTGCCACAATGAGATTTATTGTACACAGTCAGCAGCCGAGCTTTCTTACACCAGATGACAATCGATAGTATGCTTCTGATCTATTGCCATCGGTTACTCACTCAGTTCCGGCGTCAGTGGGAGACGAATTAGTATTTTCTCGCCCAAAACCGAATCCGCTAGGTTAAACATGTGGATGTCTATCTTTGTATCTTAGTTCACACAAATTTACAGAACGGTGCACTCAATAGTATTTTGACCTTACGTGGCTGAACATGAACTGTTTGTTTGGGTTATTTACTGTTACCCCATTCCCGCCTAGATTTACCACCACCCCTGGTTAACCAAAAGTCGGGTCGGCGGTCATCATCATCAAATGGCACGACAGCCAAGTTGACCTGGTTTCCGGACATCACAGTCACCTTTCGCTGGTTCCTCCGACTTGGGATAAATGGCTAATCAATAGGCACACTGATCTGTTATAGCACGAGTTCCCTTTTTTGTGTCCAAAGGTCGGATGGTGCTTTTTTCGTTTGCACACACTGCTTTCAACTTTGCCTCCCCTAGTTTTTTTTCATGCAGTGCTCGTGCACGCACCTTTTGTGTTCACTTAGTGATGCGTTTCTATTGGTACCGCAGTGTTTGTATCTGTGTTGCAAATTCACGCCAAGCAGACGTATTTTCGGATATCTGTGTCGGAAACAGTAGTAGCCCTAAACCAATTTCCCCAAAGAGTGCTTTCGTAGAGAGAAAACGACCCTGTTGATTTACGGCTTCATTGAACAGCTGTACTAGTTGTAGTCTCCAACCACTTGCCCACATCGCCATCAGTTACGAGCCTCACAATTTGGAAATCACTCCCTCAACCGGGCTATTTCACAAACTCAGTTGTGTGTGTTCACTGTGTGTGTACCCAGTGTTTATGATCACACAGCGCCAGAAAGAGAGCGTGACGACGATTAAGTATAATGTATACATTCGCCAACGGGGTGGGAATATAAGTCACCCAGTCACCAAGATCGCCTTGGAATGGGGGGGACCGTGTTTAATGTCCGTATTCGGTTTTGTAGCCTTCTGTACTTCTCATAAAGGTTTTAGGTACAATCTGCTGGGGAATCCATAAGGCATGTATGGGGCGAGATGGCTCAATTGGTTAGAGCGCGAATTTACTGAACGGAAGGTCCGTGGCTCGAACCCCACCTCCGCCTCTCGACTTCCTCTGTCTAGGCTTAGGCAACCTGGCAGTATCTCAGCCCTTGTGCTTCCTCCGGGTGGCGTGGCAGCTAGGCACCGAAAGGGTGTTACAATTAAACGATTATCTTTTTCGTATTATCACCCATCGAACGATATGGTGCGGTCAACCTATTTACCATTCTCCTAGCCAATGTTTCGTGTCTAAACCGTTGCCCAGAACAATAAACCAAAATAATCGCCTACCAATCTCAAAAGATCTGATCCACGTTGCAGCCTTTAGTTTCCGTACTCTATGTCAAATTGGGCAACAGGCATCCCTTGCTGAAACCTTGCTTTCCCTCTCTGTCGATGTATGCTGTGTCTCCGAAACGCGCAAACAAGACACCACTTGGGTCGTGCACCCCAAGCCACTTAGGACGAGCTCAGATTTTCCACATTTCAATCCTTCGGTATCCGATGATCATGTCTTGATGGCTCGTGGTATCTACGATGTGGGGGTTGCACTCAGCCCCAAGGCTGAAAGCGCGTTACTGAACTGGATCCCAGTAAACAGTCGGCCTTGCGCTTTGTGGGGTTGTCTGACTCAATTAAGATCGATGAGGTAAACGGTGTTTATTTGTCGTATGAGCATACACTTCGTCAGGCAGCAGTTCTGAGACTGATGACGATGGGTTTTTAACAATATCTGTCACAACCGCTTCGGTCAGCAAAAAGGACGGTTATTATAATCCTAGCGGGTGGTATGATTGCTAAATTTGGCTGACCAAGTCCGGAAGGAGCACATCTATGTGGTAGATTTTAAGTCGATGCTCAGTGTACGGATGATGGAGAGCGACCGCTTCAATTGTGTGCAGATCACCATCTGTTCATGGCCAGTACGAACTTCCAATACAGACAGTCAGATCGAGTTACTTGGAGGCCACCAAACGCAAAACATTCATGGACCCATTGGGACCAGGTGGCTATCAGTTACCGATGGAGAGCCTCAGTTAAGGACTGTCGTTCCTTCTGGGGTGTACGCAGCTTGACTCTGATCATGCCATTGTGCGCGCCCGGTTATTACTTCGCTTTCTATCGTCATTGCGTGTGCCAACGCAGAGCAGCTCCATCCATCAACTTCGACACGTTTCAGTAGCTGATCTGGCTAGAAAGCTACTGGAAACACACAGTCATGTGGATGACAGAGATTGCTTGCAGGTTGAATGGGAGTGAGTAAAAGAAGCCATGTTCTTAGCTTTTAGAACTGTTTTTTTTCCCAAGCAGTCCGACTCGACTAAATGAACACTGGATATCGTCGAGATCAGCAGATCTTATTACTTCCAGAAAGGCCACGAACGACTGTAATGTTGCACACAGATCCCTCAAATACTGGATAATCAAGAGCCCGAAAAATGACAGAGAACACTGGTGGGTTTTGAAGGCTCAGCAGGTGGAGAAGGCTTTCGCTGCAAGCAACAGCCGAGCTATGTGTCAACTGATTCGATCAACTGGTCAAAAAAGACAAGTGTCAGCGTAACGATACGCGGAAAAGCCAGAACAACAGTTCACCTCCTCAATCGTCGTTTTGAGTGGTGGACTGAGCATTTCTGTGGACAGTTCAGCGGGTCCCCTTCAACACAACAACTCGAAGAAAACTAGCGAGCCTGAATGGAATATCTGCTGTAGCCTGCCATCGACAACAGAAATCCAGCGTGAGGTGTCAATCATCAAGCACGACTAGGCACTCTGTGTGGATGGCCTACATTCCGCACTCTTCAAAGAAGGTGGCGAGGTCCTGGTGAACAGTCTGGCAACCATACTGCAGACGATTTGATACGAAAACAGAATACCTCGACCGTCATCCCAGTCTTCAGAAAGGGTACAAGAACGTCATGTGAAAATTATCGTGGCATCAGCATGGCATTCGTCGCATATAAGGTGCTCTGGCACTATGCGCAGGATGGTCGACTATCTGGAGAGGCTGGACGAGGCTGTATCGACCAGATCTTTACCTTGTGACAAGTTCTTGAACAGCGCCACTCCTTCAGACGTCCCACCTTGGTCTTTTTCTTGATATGAAGGCTGATTTTGATGCTATCGGTCGTCATCAACTTTGGCAGTGTCTGGCGATCAAAGGTGTCCCTTCCAAATTTATATCCCTTATGAGGGATCTGTGTGCGAGCTCCTGTAAAAAAAATCGTTCAGCTCAAACATCATCTCGGTACCCAGCTGCCATGCCATCCGAAGGAAGCACAAGGGCTGGGATATTGCCAGGTTGCCCAAGCCTAGACAGGGGAAGTCGAGAGGCGGAGGTCGGGTTCGAACCACGGACCTTTCGATCAGTAAATTCGCGCTGTAACCACTGAGTCATCTCGCTCCGTGTGGGCGCGTACGGCAAGCTTTCGCCTGAGTTCGCGTCTCGTGGTGTAAGACAAGGCTGCCCTCTCTCACCTTTTCTCTTCAACTTTGCTATTGATGTGCTGCTCGAAATTTCTCTGCCTGCCTCCGAGGTCGAAGTGCTGTCGGGATGTTCCCACACAGACATTAAGTATGCGGACTATATTGCTCTCCTTGGTTCAGATCCTTTAAAAATGCAAATCATTTTAATTCCCCTAAATAACTCTGTCGCATGGTTTGGCATGCGCTTCACGCCCTCAAAGTGTAAAGTGCTGCTACAAGACTGGGTGGGATCAAACCCACACCTCATGCTTGCAGGTGAGCCAATCGACGTGGTAGATAAATTTGTTTACCTGGGCAGCTGTATAAGTTCCGGTGGACTGGTTGGAGATGAGATCGTTTCTCGAATCGGAAAGGCCAGGGCAGATTTCGCCAACCTCCGACACCTGTGGCGCCGACTTGACGTCAGTTTATCTGTCAAGGGCAGAGTCTGCACTGCGTCCGTGCGATCCATACTGCTTTATGGATCAGAGGCGCGCAGAGGATATAAGAAACATGTCAGTGTTTGACCATCGGTGTCTCCGAAGCACTTATCGGGTCCGGTGGGAGCTTCACGTTGGTAGTGCTGAGGTACGTTAGATGATCCTAGGAAGAAGTATGTCTCTCCCGTTAGGTGAGTTGCTCACGCTTCATAGGCTGCGCTGGTTGGGACATGTACTCCGCATGCCAGAAGACCGTCTGCCCCGCAGAGCTCTTTTCGCTCAGCCCTGTGCTGAGTGGAAGAGACCGAGAGGTGGACAGTGTATGAGCTAACAATGAAGTATGAAAACACTAACCAGTATATATAGTCGGGTCTACAGCTGGCGCCTCCCTGGACTCAACTGACCAATGGTTAATGACACTGGCAGAAATGGCCCAATCACGCTATTAACAGACGCTCATGCATCAAAGTTATCGTCTTCGATGCATAGCCAACCAAACAAACCTGCCTTTTTCTTCAAAACTTGGCTGTATGTTCCACACTTTCCCACTTCCCGGTGATGGAAACTGTAGAAGCTGGAACTTGCCTGTGGCTTATGGCAATCGTGGTGACCAAGTTTAACCCCGGTGTACGCATTGGGTGAATGAAGCATTCAGCCTGTTCGAAACCCAACTTTGTGTTGTTATTATGGAACGATTATGTGTCAACTTTCCAAGCACACAATAGTTGTTAGCGGAATCTAACGCAATCCTTGCCCCGGCTGTTGCGCCAAACTGTTCGCGTACACACACACACACACACACACAGCTCACGAGAGTAGAGCAGCATGCGTGTGTGAGATCATTTCTGTGTGCTGTGTACTGTTTGCGTAAACGAAGGGTGACAACTTTGGCAAGTGTGTGTGTGTGTAGCTATTGTGCATCTTGCATAGACTGAGGAGCTATTGCTGGTGTCCGGTGCACAATAACCAGCCCCAATTCGCGACAGTTTTACTACGGCAATCTATCCGAATGAGCCGCCGTCTTTTATTACCATGCGGCTGTTCGAATTGTATTCAAGCGACACGCTGTTCGTCTAGCATCGGCAGAACAAAAACTAATAAGTCGGTTCATTCCAACTTACCTGTGCGTCGTTTACCGTTTTTGACAAGGTAACGCCTCTAACCACGGTGTGCTCCCCAATCCGTGCAGACGTCATCTACAAGTCGTTAAGTATTGAGCTAAGTGAAGCTGTATGCACCATGAGGTGATTTTAATGTGTCACAAATGCTGTGTGCGTCCTCTTGAGGAAGAACAAAGTGTGCCTAATTCCCTTCCGGGGACTGACGCTACACGTATGTCGTGGTTGATGATGGACGCTGGGAAAGTGGTCCCTATTCCGAGAGGAGAGTTACTCTACCGTAAAATGAAGAAATCGCTCAGTGTGTTCATCATCCAAGTCCGGAACGTAGTGTCTTCACGCTAACTATGAATCGATCCATGTCATGGGTCACCATTTCTGTTTTGATCTACTGACGAGTAGTAAAAGTGGAAGGGGTCAGAAAGGGTTCTCCAGAGCATTTCAAAAAAGATTCAGCATGATGGGAACTACTCACAACTTTGCTGGAAAATCTTCAGCGGCTCAAGACCAGTTTCGCTCCTCTTGGGGCTTATCAGATAGGCGCAGTTCCCGGGTTTCCGTCAACCCAAATTAGACAAATCTTGACAAATACACTCATTTGCTTATCAATTTGGTTTTCACGGGAGACTCATCGGGGGGTTCAGTGGAGTCTCCCGTGAAATCCTAATTGATATCGAAAGCTTCAGCGTGCTTTCTTAGGCGGTGTAACTCACACAGAGACGACTGTAGCAGTACACTAAACACCATCCCCAAGTGTTTCCTCAGTATTAGAACCAGCTTATTGGTGTGAGTATGTTGGGTGGAATTCCACACAGACCCCGCTTTACCGCTCGCAGTCGGGTGCTGTTACGGCCGAAAAGCCTATCCCACGCAAGATTGGCCAGAACTTCGGGACGCTTGCCGGTACGGCATCAAGCCTAGATCTGATTGGCCGAAAGTCTGGACCCAACAGCCAATCATGATCCAGTATTGGCCGAATGTCGTTTGCCAATGCTGCATCCAGAACGCGTAAGAATTTCCAGAAAGCTGTTGCCGCTTATGTTGTATATGTGAAACGTTGTACAAGTGTTCTTGACTTCGTTTTGGGCGTTAATATACCTTGTGAACCCTTGGTGGTTGTTTTGACGTGAACGCTACCTTGGGAGGCTCAGATCGAGAACGAATCTGAGAAAAATACTGTTACTACAGAGGACGAACCGGATTGATTTAGTCCGGGAAGAAGACTGTTCGACTATTTGCAATCGCCTTTACGATCTGAATTTATTTATGTCTGTCTCCGTGCTTTCTTCCTTGGTTCCTAAGATCGTCTGTTAGTCAAGGTGAGGCTCAGTCCCTATCTGTTATTTGCTCGCATCCTTCCTGCTGCAAGCTGCCAGTGACGCTATTCCCTAAGCCAGGTGACAAATAATCCGGGTTAATCATGACGTGTTTCGTGTGGACATCCCGTAACTGTGACCAAACGAAAAAGGGGAGGTATGTAGACGGCTGGGCTGAAAACTGACTGTCAAACCTATCGGGCGATGGCTAGACGGCGCATTTTCGTCTCGAAGAGACCGTGGTGTGACGGTTTGTGTACCTCCGCGACCCAGTGAGCTAAACAGAGGAGTCCGCACGACATTCGCAGCGTCTCTCATACCAGGTTGGTCAATAGTTAGAGGTCTGACTAACAAAGTCTGCTGGTTCTCCAGGGTAGATGTTCGACCATGTGTGGTGACTTGTTCCATAAAAACGGTAATGTATTTGCATTTCCCGCCAAACACCGCCGCCTTGCGGTCAAGCTTTTGAGCCAAATGCTTTGGTTGAGGACCCTAATCGTCCTCCTGTCTATGTATAGGCTCCCTCGCAGTACCTCAGCCCGTGTACAGCCATGATTCCCCATCCACCTTTATTCTTTTCGTCACAATAAGGCTTTCAAATAAATCATGGCTGTACGGCAGCGAGGCATCATTAATGTCATGCTGTCAAGGATGATGATGATGAGTAACGCAGTTCGCTTGTCGACTAAACGCGTGACCTTTAATCTTTAACCGGATTTCTTTGCTCTTTGTGAATGTGGTGGCTAATCTCCTTGCTCCCGAATGTACTTTTGCAAATCCCTTCCCTACCAATGGATCGCGTGTGAATAGAATAACTTCAGTTTACGCAATGAGGGGGTGATCTGGTACTGATCATGGTTCCTTCTGTTGTGGTTATGGATGTTTGTACATTGTTGAAGATTTCTCTTTTTCGTTGACTGGTTCTCATGTGTGTGTGTGTGTGTGTGTGTGTGTGAACAAAGGAGTTCCAACATGAGCCAGAGCACAACACAGGAGTGGATGTTGCTGCTTTTTTATCACCTCTGTGTTTATCTTCTCACTCAATGTTTACTAATTCGATCGAAAAATAAACGCCAGCCAAAACTAAACCAGATGAACGAAAACAATTGTTCAAATTTCTGTATTCTCACGTGAGGCTTTTGAATTAGTTCTTCCGACTGAGTCGTTGTTTATCGACAGATGCCTCACGCCGAATGGATATCGCCGTTGCGTATCGAAGTGGCTGATATCTGTTCACCACTGTTCGGTCGCTTTGATCAAAACCCAAATACATATAATGCATCTGCCTGTTCATTCGCAACATAAGCGCGCTGGCCCGTTCTTTTCGGATCTCTGGTCTCTCGTTTACCAATTCAAATCGATAAATCTTGTACGTCACGAAGAGGCTGGACCTTACCGTGGTGGGACTGTTTGTGCGCCTTTGTGACTCAGTGAGCTAAACACTTGCAGAGTGTTTCATGCCAGGTTGGTCAGGGTGTTTGGAGGTCTGATGTTATGCCGTTGTTGATGATGAATGGACTTCGTATACCTGAACATTACCCACCTCTGGCCCATTGCGTAAGTCTCAAGACCCCATTGGTGATGACAGTCTGTACAATAGGCAACCATGTTTGAGAACCAATTGTCTATGTGTTACATGAAACAGTGCCTACGAAGGCTCGTCTGGCAGGTTTTTTATATCAACATCTACTTTCCCGTGCTAACTCCGGTCTTCAGGATTTTTCGCGTCCCGGCGTTCTCTGCCTCCCTCAACAAGAAGACAACAAGACAAGTGCGAATGGGTAAACATTGCGTTCGATTTCATCACGCGCGTGCAACAAAACAGGTGTATAGATACCACCTTACAAAAATGTAGATATTCCATTGTCTCTTTACTGTTTTAAGAAAAACATTCTTCCTGTATCGTTCAGCTGTAGCACCCTTTCGGTGCCTAACTGCCATTCCACCCGAAGGCTGCAACAGGGCTGGGATACTGCCAGGCTGCCCAAGCCTAGACAAGGGAAGTCGAGAAGCAGAGGTCGGATCACAGACCTTCCGATCAGTAAATTCGCGCTCTAACCACTTGAGCCATCTCGCCCCCTCTTTCTGTATCAATCGACAGCTCTTGTAGTCTAGTCTTACCTTTACGTGACATGGCGTTTCTCTCATTTTAACAACCCTGTTATTTTGTTGTAAGCTAATCTGAACATTTTACGTCCCCTTCAGCTACTGGAAATGACCCATCCTCTGTCTTACGCCGTTCAGAACATCGTGGGCACCGTGGGCTGTTGCCCCGTTCGGAGGTTCTCGGAGCAACCTCCCCGCATTCACCCAATTCTGGTTGCTGCTCTCTATCCAGTGTTGCTTCGCCCACTGAAACAATGGACACGGCAGACTTTGATGAAGCAGATGACCGGAACAGATCGGGTAGCGGGACATCTCTGGTCTCGTCACTGTCTTCCCTAACTCCTGCGGAAGTGGCGACGGCTACCAAAGTGGCTCTGATGATGGTACACCCATTGGAAGCACCAAAACGAGTCGCTTGTAAGGTTTGTCGCAAACGGTTCAAAAATCAATCGGCTCTTAATGGACACATGCGACTACATGGAGGTTATGGACCTGCGGGACTGGCTGCGCCTCACACCGGAACTGTACGCAATTCCGAGGATCATGCCGCTCCATCAGGGTCTACTACTGTTCAAATAGACTCCTCAAACTCCCAGTTACGACCACCTGAGTCGCAGGTAGGTGGCTTTCAATCCTGCTCATTTTACGCCTGTTTGTCTGTCTTTTCTGTTTTATTCAGGTGGGTGATGAGACTCGATGCACGTTTTGAAATCGATGGTTGTTCCTCACGTACTCAGGGATTCTTCAGTATCCAACCATCTGGGTTTTGTTTTGTACGTTTTTTGCCGAAAAAATCGGTTGGTTGAAGTCATTCTCGGAGCTCCAATAGCTTCGTCTGACTGCTTCGTTGTTCGAGCTGGGCGTGTCAACCTCTACTCACCACTGTTTGACATCGTAGTCGAAGTAGATGCAGAATGATAGATCTTTGAGTTGCAATGCCTTATGTTGACTTCAGAGCCCCCTCCCAGGATCACTGATCATTGGTGAAGTGTATTAATTTTCTGAAAATAAGAAGGTAACTTGCGAACATCATGTCGCATACGATGACGTCATTAACGCGGACTTTGTTCCCGTTCTGGAGATTTGAACCTACCTACTGGTCGCCTGGTCACACTCATCTAGGTAGTTTGCCTCAAAACTGCCTGGATCACCTTCATTCGAACGCTTATAACAACCGGTCGTGGGCTGTCGAACAGATTTCAGCAACCTTATGAGTAGTGTATCACGCCTGCATCATCCTTTGTTTGTATTCGTTCGCATGGACTTTATAGCACCTTGGTCGTTTCACCATCAACATTATTATTCAACCACCACCACCACCTAACCAGGCTAACAAACAGCCCGATTAAACTGATTATGCATCCAATCCACTCTCGCTCTCCTTCTCTTACATTCAGTTCATGCCTGGGCATTTGTACACATTATTTTTCGCTTAGCTCGCGTTTTCCAATCGATTATCCATATGCTTATTCTTTTCTCCACAATAAGTTTTTCAAATAAGTCAGGGTGTACGGTAGCAAAGCATCACTGTTGAGCACTGATCTCGTACTGTTCATGATGATGACGAGGACGAGGAGGGCACAGGAATAAACATGTATGGATAGTTGGAGAGGGAAGGGACTTAGTGCTAGCTTACTACAATCATTCCGAAGTGCCTACACCTCCAGACACTCATTCAGGCAAAGTGGATAGAAACTGGCAACAAGAATGCGATTGACATCGATTAGCAGCCAATTCTTGCAGCGTCTCCAACCAGGCGCAGCGAGGATCACGCGGTCCCCATCCCGGAAGGCGAGTAGCACGACAGCACCCAAACGCTTTGCAATGTCCTTCATATCCCTCTGCCAGGTCAAGGGTGTGCCACCTCTCTGCTTCCGCCTCTCTGAGTGGGGAATTGGCAGACAACACTTCGGCAAACGATGGTTAGACATGCGCAACACATGTCCCTACCAACGCAGCTTCTGCTGCTGGGTACATTCTTCAATGGGAGTTCCCGTTGCACAACCAAGCACTCGCTTTCTAACTGCCTCATTACGGATTCGCCGACACCAACCCACACGAGCTATGGTCCTGAGACAACTATTGTCGAACACCTGAAGACGTCTCAGTTCCGCTGCTCGAATAGGCCAAGTCTCAGTCTCACAGCCATACAACAAAACAGCCCGCACTGTAGCTTGATACACACTTCCCTTGAGATTCAGGAATGCACCACTTTGATGCCATAGGTGTCTCGAATTAGCAAATGCGATCCGAGCCTTAGAGATTCGCGCATTGACCTCATCTTTCACACTACAATCAGAACTAATACAACTTCCAAGATATGTAAAACGCTCCGCAACTTCCAATACCTCTCCCTGGATTTCAGGTGGCCTGTTCAGTGACTGCACGTCCACGAGCATGACCTTACACTTTGTGGATGCAAAGTGCATACCAAAGGACGGGATGACTTTGGTCAGTTCATCCAAAAACCTGCGCCTTCTGTTTTTACTCAGTTTATTCACGCTTCATTGATCCGCAAACGTTTACGTCATCAGTAGACCCAGGATTGTTAGCAAAGTGACAGTTAATTATGCAGTAATACCTTCAGGAAAGGTCACTCCGAAAAAACTGCTTCCCTAGAGATTATTCCACGAAAAGCAGAGTCCCTCTCTTTCGATAATTTCGCTACTTACGGCTAAAATGGTATACTGCATTGCACGCATTAACTGTTACCAATTGTTTAGAAGACATATGAACCCATACTTCGAGGGGCGAGATGACCTGACAGGAGGGTATGAAAGAGATTACGAAACATTTGGGCGCTGTCTTTGTAATTTGCCTTCCAGGATAGGAACCGCGTGATCCCCACTGCGCCTGGTTGGAGACACTACAAGATATGGTTGCTAACCCATGTCATTGGCGTTTTTGTTGTCACTTTCTATCCAAATTACCTGAGTGAATGTCTGGAGATGTAGGTAACTCGGATTGATTGTAGTAAGCTAGCACTAAGTCCCTTCCCTGCCCACCTTTATTCTTTTCTTTATAATAAGGATTTCAAATAAGTTATATTGTACGGCAGCGAAGCATCGGTGTTGATCACTGATGTCATGCTGTCGATGAGGATGATGATGAAACCCAGTAAACAAACAACAGTCGACCATGTTCAGGCACGAACAAACAGGTTTTGGAATACCTGTACCATGGATTCCGTTTAGGTGGCATGTGGGAGATCTGTATGGTTCTGATTTGTTAGTCCTGATACCTGGAAATAATCCGGTTTATCCCCGTCGCTCTGAGGAAGTGAAGCTAGTATGCGGTGAAGTTGTGAATCCCAGCTACACTCATAGTAAAGAACGCCTCAGCCGTTTCCAATGTACGATAACTTCCTCGTGAGGATATTTGTACGTTAGAAAGGAAATGTCTCATCTGGATGAGACCATTTGATTGTACTGACAATGGCTCACGCGTTATCCACCTAATCTCTTCAGTACTGCGTGTTTGTGTGTAGAGCAGGACTAGAAATCAATGTGCTTATGTATGAGCATTCTCATGAATTGTGTGCAAATTCCCCGTAAGAATGCTTCAACGAAGAGGATGAGATTGACCGACCGACACCGTGATGTCCAAGAAAGGGTTTCAGGGTGAAAACGGCCTTTTCGTTTTCGCTGGAAGTTATTTTCTGTTGGATGCTGCGCTACACTCTCTCCCCCCTGTCAACGGTTAGTTCATGGCTCATACGGTGAAGAAGCTGTTTGACTCAAGCAACTAGTTCACGTTGCGCCTCATTCCGATCGTTTTTTTTGTGCATACTGCTTGCGCTGTCGCCCATGGATGTCATCGAATCGCACTGCCCACATATTTTTGTCTAGCGTCGTCTAAACGATGGTGACTGCTCCAGGGCATGTTTGGGTGTGGAGAATACGACTGTAGGCCCTCGACTTCCCAAACATAATGATCGGGTATTGTACTACCGCTCACACTCGATTCTGATCGAGTGTTTTTTGCATCTGTCCACAACCACACGGATAAGATCAGAAATTTGGTCTGACCACCTTTGAATGGTAAGGTTTTTTTCTTCAACTAGCCGTTGATCCTCACGGACGATCTGATAACCATCAAGTGAACGGCTTGGATTCAGCTAAGCTTTCGGGTTAGGTAAGTGTGTCACATCAAGAAACAAGGACTGCGAACAATCTGCGCTAAAAATATGCCCTCTTTCTTTCTTCATTTCCGCTATAGTCTTCCTCTGGTCCAACATCAACCTCAAGCTACTCTCCGCCTCTGCCTGCCGTTACAACCACTCGACTTGATCCCCATGACATGGCTCGGTTAGATGAAGTCCTAGAAACACTTTCGACTGCTTGTTCCAAACAGTCTGTAACCCCACACTCAGCAGTTCATCTAGATGAGGAACATGTCGGCTCATCATCGTCTACCGATACTTGGATTTTGGCTCCTCAACATCAACAGCAACAACAGTGTCAAGTCAGCTCGTCCAAATGCAGCCAGCAAGTGGAGTCTGACAAATTGCTCTTACTTTCCCCAGCTTATCCAAGCCCACCATGTTACCCTGGAATTCGAAGTGAAAAGGCTGGGGAAGCTATATTGAGATCCAGTGAAGCACGTCCACCAACTGAACGGAATTCTTGGCACCATGGCCAGGCGTCTTGGTGGCACAATAACACCTCAGCGACTAGCGACGGTGGCGCATCCGGCGTCCAACCAAACAGCACTGTACCGACTGCGTGCCATCCACCATGGTGGAATTGTCCAACCCCCAGTGGGGTTTCTGAACGTCTTCACAGTCGTGTGTCGGAAGATCAGCAGTTGACACCTAGTAGTAGTTCACGACGTCCGACTAGCTCAATGTCGAATTCAAGCACTTCCGAACGCATCGGTAGTTCTAGGCCACTAGTCCGATCAGACCATAAGGTTAGTTTTCCATTTAACCGTACGAAACTATATTTCGCTGAAATTTGTTCGTCAACCAACCACTTCCCGGTTTAACTCTTCCGTAGATCAGTTACTGAGAGGATTTGTTTCCGTCTTGTTGTAACAACGCCTTTGTGGACTTGACCGTTGTTCTCTGTAGAGCATGAGATCCAAACAATATTTAAGCAGCCAATTTTATTGTGGAATGAAAGTAAACTGATGACTATACTCGCTAGGGTCATGTTTAGATCGTAGCGCGATGAATTTCTACTCAGTGTCATCGCAACTTCCTCGATTTCAGTGTGCTTTTGTCTAAACAGAATGCGTACCGAACAAGTTCGTCTTCGAACCAGCTGCTGTTTAGTCAGAGCACAGATCACTTATAGTTGATCAGTAGGTGGTTGTTGAACTGTTCATCCATCTTGGCAATTGACAGGTTCGAGGTGACATCGCCAGTTGACATTTTAGTGGGTCTGCGCAACCGCGTAGGGATGATTTCTTCTCGAACAGCGACGATTCACTCGCGATTTAGTTACCAAGCTCAGCGGACAGACCAACAGCCACCTGACCAATAAACGCTTCCGCACTCCCGATATTCCAAATCTCTGGTCCGAAGCAATGTCCAGCCCATTGTCCCTAACACAACTATTTCGCCTTCGCATCGCTCTCGTTTGAGCAGACTTTTTCCTGTCCTGGCGCACTCCGACGTACGCCGGTGGAGTAGTGGTAAGACGCTCGCCCTGTTTGTCAGATGCCCGGAGTTCAAACCCCGGCACGCCCAGAAACATGCACTGCTGATGAAGATCAAAACTCGACTCCATTGCTCCCACTGTTTGATGTGGACCCGCGAGAATAATTGCGCTGAGACAGGAGATCAAATGAGAGTGATGTGAACGCGAATTCCACACATCTTGGTTTCCCTGCTTTTTGGTGAACGAAAGTGACGTACTTTGTAGCCGATTATTTGAACTGAAATGGCGGCTGGTGAATTGACTGAATACCTAATCACAGTCAGTCAATCCTCTTCACGAAAGATCTGACAACTATGAAGTCGTGCGTTTGCAGTTTAACCTGGATATCTCACCGACGCAAGAATCCTTGTTTTTGTTTAGACTTATCTTATGAGCTTGGTGGGGCCGGTCACATGGCCGTCTGACTGACACGTATACCTAGATTCAGAGGCCACGCGTCCACTGCCTTAAAACTGCTGTCAGTCCCCCCCCCCCCTTACTCTTCCATCAAACGTGAGTGACCCGGATGTGGATTTGTGTTTTCATCAACCTGGTTGTGAGTTCCATCGGTTTATTAGTGGGAGCATGCGGTGAGACTTTGTCAGGAACCCTATACTGATATACGGCTTGCTCTTTTTGTTTACTTTGGTCTCTCTCTCTCACCCCGGCTTGCAGCGGACGCATGGATTCATCTGGCAACTGTTCTGTTTGTGCTCACTGCTCAGTTTGTCCAACTGAACGCCATGCTACTTACAGAGTTGGCTAAATGTCGTGTGTATGGCTCTCTAATCCACCTTTCTGTTCCACATAGATTTCCATAGCAAGTAGAAACTTGTTTATTAAGGTAAATGAACATGTTTATAAAGTCTATCCACATCTGGACAGCAGAAAGCCCGGAATCTCCAGTGTAGGTCTGTCGGCATCGCAATGTCATCAAGATGGGGGAGGCTGAATTTTGGATTGTTTGTGCTGCAGGCGATCTGTCGGGTTGTGGCACCCTCCATAGGTGGAGCGCAGCTGTTATCAAAATCATGTTCGTTCTCGCCTATTTGACCCTCATTTGTTTCAGACGCTTTAATGTGTCCACGATGAATCTTACTTAGTCTGGTTCAGGGATGCCCGTCGAGAACCGACGACAGGGCTTTATGCCCACGACTCCTGTACAGCCACCCACCCACCCCCCATCCACCCTTAAAACAACGGTCAACTCTGCTTGTTTTTTTATTGTTGTGAAAATTGCGGGCATCACGGATGGTTATTTGGGTCCTTTGTAGGGCGGTGCACTGCGTGGTGATACTGCATACTTCGTACGGTCAACTATCGAATGCAGGGCGGTCAGAAGGCAGCCACATACATAATTCGTGCGAATACTCCAATAGAAACCGATATTTTTCGATGTCACCGCACCCCCTATCGTTATAGCTACTTTTCTGGTGTGTTGAAGAGAACTCAGCTGCCACCTTTTGCCGATCATCATCCACAGTCAGACAGGGTTGCTGTTTTCCTATGTAGCTGTTCTCTTGCTATCGTAGACCTGAACTGGACAGAAGCGTATGACTTTGGAACTAACATCACATCTATTAGTCCTTCTCAAAAGGCGAGATTTTCGCCGAAAGGAAAGATTTCAACAACAAAAAATCCACTCCCTCTCTCACTGCTGTTTGGATGTGACAATCTTGGACACGATAAGCTGGGCTGTCACAGCCTCGGTACATGCAACCACGAAAGAACTAGCCTCGGTTCATCCAGTTGGATTCATTATTCTCGATTGCGCGCTTCAGTCGTGATTGACCGCTCACTGTCGCGGCCCTAACAGCTGTAGGAGATATCGCGAGTTTGTGACGTTTTTCGGCCGCTTAGTCGTGTGCCATTCCCAACTGAGCGGGCTGTCTCGGTGTAATTTCCGAAAACTAGGACACTTGCGCGCAGCTCGGCTTCTGATTGGTGCATTTTGCTCGCTTGCATGCATGTGCGTCACTAGGACACCCTATGACGCGCTGCGGAGATTTTCGTCCAGGTGGCTCTACCCAAGCCATGGTTTTTTCTCAGTCTTAGGTTTGGTGCGTAGCTCCATTATTTGTTCGTTTTTGCTCGCACAGAATAACGTTGCAGCATACGGTTCCCCGTTTTATTCGTCCTTGGCGAATCACTGTTTTTGGGGAGAAAATGATGGCTCATTAGCGCGGGTGAGAACATGGAGATTAGTGTTTTCGGGGTTTTACGAGTAACCACGTTTACTACGGCATCTCAAACATTCAATTAAACAGCGTTAGCACCCAGGAATTTACCGTTTTTCTCTCCTGTTTCCTCTCTTCGTTAGTCTGAACGTGCTGGTTTGTTAGTGACTTCCAATAGAAATTGTTCTGAAGATGAGTGGCGACGGCGAATTTCCGAGGCAACCGGTCTGACAGATGGCTACGAAAATGTGATGAGCCGCAGAGATTCAGATCCACAAATACAAGTAGATGTGTGCACAACACAGCTCCAACAACCGTTCCGTCCAGTGCCACTCCATCATCCTAACAGTTCAGTCTTCAACAAGTGCAACGTCGTCTCAAGACCACTGTCTAACGCACCGCCCACTCTTGGTACTGCTGGCGGTTCCATATGGTCATCACGTGATCCGCTACGCCCTCAGCTAACGTTGCCTTCCATTAACTCGTCCTCCTCATGTGGTCAACAGACAAACCCGGGTTTGGATAATCAGTATTCCCCTGTCACACCAGCTTCCGGTGGCACTTCGCTCCCCATGGACTCCGGTGAACATCCTAACACCGTGTTTGCTTTCCCTCCTAGTGAGCAGCACATCCGATCCTTGTCAACTGGTCTCCCATCCCACTCCCGGAGCATGGCACAGCAGTCTTTGTATCCCTCGGATCATTCTTTTGTTGGAAACAACCTCAATAGTTCACAACTTGTGACGATGTTGGATGCTGAGTCTGTTTCGTCGGGTCTCGCCCCACAACAACTGAAAGTTAGTAATGAAGATATTTCACTGGATGTCCCCCAACAACCACCCATTTCACATCTGAATCACCAACAGCCGGCTCTACGTCACAGTGTGTCAATTCCACAACTGGGTCATCTAGAATTCCCTTGGCCTTCTGCTTCCTTTTCGAAATCTGAGCCTGGATGTACTGTCTCAACTCACACAAGTTTCGGTCGACATCAACAGCTGACCGTAGGTGCTGCCACTGCAGCGTTTCAACCACACTTCAATTTGACGTGTTCCGTGGTGGATTCGATTTGCTGCAATCCATCGAGTAAGTTTCCACTCACTGGTTTTGAAACTATCCGTATAACCATGTCCTGTCGACCAAATGAAGTAGTCTGTAGTACTCAATAAGTCTCCCACGTGACTTGGCGATCTCTGTTCACCCCTCGCCTTCGGGTGTAACCATGGTTTGCCGTGTCATGCCCTTGGTAGTGGACCGTTGCATGATATAATCCACTTCTGACTATGTACACAAGTTTGAAAACTTCAAACAATCACTTGTTTTGTCTAGTCAATGAACAGTATATTGACTGCGAGAGGTTCCAAGTGGTAAGAGCGCGAATTTACTGTCCGGAAGGTCCGTGGTTCGAACCCGACCTCTGCCTCTCGACTTCCCCCGTCTAGACTTGGGCAACCTGGCAGTATCCCAGCCCTCGTGCTTCCTTTGGGTGGCATGACAGTTAGGCACCGAAAGGGTGCTACAGCTGAACGATAGGGCCAATCCCCTTTGTCAATGCAACAAAGGCGTTATTTGTATTGACCTTTCGTTGGAGTGCGGACAGTTTTGCCATGTCTTCTGTATGAACTACCAACTACTGGCCTGAAAGTGAAGATTGTCGGGAGGTAACAAGAAACCGTTCTACACAGTGATGAAAACTGAGTGATATCGTATCATCGATTTTCCTAGTCGATGTTTCTCGCATACTTTTTGGGTAGACCAATGTAGTCTGAGCGTCGCACTACAATGCGGAAAACCGGTAAATCGAAACTGTGGTTTTCATAATCCTGACAACTTTTGCGAAGAAGCCGGTGTGGAAGTTTTCGATATTGTTTGAGAACTCCGTATTTTTGTTACCTGAACACTTGTTAGGACAACCTTAGATCTGAGGCGAACTGAGTATTAGCACGAACAGACCATCGTTATGTACCGCAGTGCGTCTTCTAGAATCAGTTGATCCAGGGGGCTTCAACAGTGTACATTTTAGAATTTCTAGCTTTTAGAAGTACGGTGCTTTGTCAAAATAGATTCTGTTACTCCATGAGAACGTATGACACGACCGACGCAGTTCGTTCAATCGATCACACCATAGATGCCTGAGTAGTTCGTGCATGATTCACTGTCGACGATTGCGTGTTCAGGTCTTGCGTCGCTACCCTGAATTTCTCGGGCCACGTCACGTCATCAATTACGATGCCTGACAATTGTGAAACTTCCACATCAATGTGAAAAACCTGACACGTTAGACTGTGCACTCAACGGAAGGGAGTGAATTTTGGCTCGTTATTCCTAGGACAGTCTTTGGACGGATTACATTTCACCCATTGGATAACGTGAGGGGACGAGATGGCTCAAGTGGTTAGAGCGTGAATTTACTGACCGGAAGGTCCGTGGTTCGAACCCCACCTCTACCTCTCGACTTCCCCTGTCTAGATTTGGGCAACTTGGCAGTATCTCAACACTCGTGCTTCCTTCGTGCGGCGTGGCAGCTAGGCACCGAAAGGGTGTTACAGCTGAACAATCTTATTGGATAGCGTGAGCTTGGCAGTTCGATTGATCCAGCGAACATGCCAACAGTCATCTGTACAACCCGAGCCACGAATGTTTCCAGCATCGCTAGCACATTGGTCCGACTCGCACTTGGGACAGGAATTCGGTTCCGACGTTTTTTTTGTGTGTGCGTTTGACAGGACTTGCCTCGGCTTCGTGCATCACTGCTCTAAATCCGGTACATGCATCAGCACACGCACCGCACAAAATCCAGATACTCTTGGCTTGCGTGACATTGTGTTAGGTCGAACAGCGTCTGCCGTTTACACTCGTAGGCCTGACTGACACTTATTCCGCACGTGAGTGGTTGTCTGATTTGGTATTTCGATGTCCTTCACTCTGTCTCAAGGTAACTTTTATCACACCGCGAGCGGCTGCATTCGTGGAAATCATCGAATTTTAGTCTACAGTCGCGATTGTCGATATTGTGTGCATCCCTGTGTGTGTGTGTGTGTGTGTGTGTGTGTGTGTGTGTGTGTGTGCATTCCAGCTGCTCTGACTGCACACCTACTTCCTTACGAAGTTTCATCGCCCTCTACGGACATTACGCACTGGCTAAATCCCGTGAGATCGGAAGTGGCACCTTTGGAAATCATCACTCTCATCCCATTACTTAGGCATTTGGTGGATATTAATTTTACCCAAAACTTGCGTCAGAAGATTCATTGTTATCAATCGTTGGTGCTCGACTACTTCACGTTAGTCTTGCAACGCCACTTCAACCTGAATGTCTTCAACTGAGTGTGTAGAGCAAACAATTGAAAAAGAAAGCATAACAATTCCGGATAGTTTGTGAGTAGAGCGGCTAGGTCAGTTTGCTGTGAAAAAGCCAAACATAGTTGCTTTATGCTTGTTGGAAATCACCCATGTTGAGTGCCTTTGGAACCCTCACATGTCTTGGAACTTAAGGCCTTTGAAAGAGCGTTCGTGCGCTCTTTGTCCCGTTGAGAGATCAGTCAACGTGTTTACTGCAATTTTATTTCGCGCGTTAAGAGTGTGTGTGTGTGTATTGATTTTTAGGTTGTAGTTAAAACTCTTTTGAGTACTTCTCGTGCCAACTGGTCTGTTGCGTGTCGATGTCAACGCCACCACCGCGAAAGTGGCCCCCTCACAAACCTTTGTGGGCCTCACTTCTACTTGACCGGATGCTGGAGCCACCGGAATTTTCTGCTGTGCAATCGCATCCATTTGGGAATCTCTCCAGACGAAGGAAGCTTGCAACTTCAAATGGTTGCAGTGATTTTAGAGGTTTCTTCACCTTTGTGCCTTCGGTGCTTTGCAGACTGGTTTCGTGCACATGTTAGCCAAACCGCCGGATATTCAATCATCTTGCTTATTCCTAACTGAGGCGTGTCAATGAAATGTTGTGGGCCATCATCCCTCGCTGTATCACCTACCATGGACAGAACAAGCAAAGAATCCCTCAGCTGTAATGCCCCTTTCGGCGCGTTGTTGCTGTTGTGTAGCTCGAAAGAAACTCAACTGCTGAACTACTGCCAAGTTGCAGGCAGGAGCGATCGAAGTGCTAAGATTGGGTCCAGTGTTTCAGCTGCGAACTCACCGACCGGCTGGTCTGTGTTTCGGACCCAACCTCGGCATCTTGAATGCTGATAGCCCTTGTGCACCCAGCTAGGCACCGAAAGGGTGTTACGGCTGAACGATTATTGATTAACCCCACAAGAATAGGAATACGATTGTTGAATACAGCTATCAATTGATCTTTGGATAACAGGGTTGTCACCTCCCGGTTGAAGTGTCAGTATCTTCGAATCAGTCAGCTTACAGTCACCTGTGGGCTGTTCTGTTTCCACCAACCAGTCTGCCGAGCTTCAGCCAGAACTGACCGGTGCCACATCTAAATCAGAGCCTGTTTCTATACGCATCAGTACGGAACAAAATTTCGTTGACTTGTTAACTAGTCCGACCGAGCATGTGACTCCTTCGGTAGAGACAAATTGTAACGTGTTGGCATGGTTAATCTGTCCCTGATCAGGTGATATGTGAGCGGTTGTCATTGTATTTGTCAGTGTGATTGGATCTGGAGCATCGTTGTGGAGCTCCCATCAGGGTGTCCTCAGCTATGTTCTTCTCTCACTCTCACGTGTTTGGTTTACATCCTTTTCTTCATCGTTTTCTGCCGTTTAGATACTCCTCGGTCGGGTTCTCCTGTGCTTTCGGTCAGTGGAGGTAATGTGAGACCTAAACCCCATTCTGTCTCTTCCTGGGCACATCATAGACAGAGTTGCCTTGATAGTCGGAACTCTCACAGCCAAGTACGGTCGGAACAGCCGCTGCTTTCAACACATGTCGCTGCGCCGTTCCGTTCACATCCAAATGCCCATTCCTACATCGGTTCTTCTCAGCAAGCTGATAGTGGTGCGTTTGGACCGCGGAGACAGTCTTTGCAACAAGAACAACCAGGGTCCCATTTTATCCCACACACGAAGACTCAAGTCTCCACGCTTCATTCTTCTCAGTCATATCCGGCTTTGGAAGAACGACACTCACTTCCGATGGATTATACTTATCAGCCAAAGCCACATGTACATCGCAGCCGGGCATGTAACTACTCTGTCACAGGTGAAGATCACTTAGGTTTCCCGGCGTCTCGTTCCGGTCACCACCTGTTTCCACACAACCCTGACCTACATGCTCTGACGACGCAGCAGTCTTTCAGTCCCCTGGAACCGGAACGCACTCGTCACATATCTGCTCCCATGGTACAACCATGTGTTGGGTACTCTCAATCACACGATCACACCTCGCATGTCACATTGGTTTCAAGCTCCTCAAGTGTACTACTACCTTTGCCGAACTTGGACGGACATCTACAACAGACTGCAAGAGAATCCACCATGACGAGTTTTATTCTGAACGAACAGGACTCGATCCGAATGCGGGTTTCACCGGATTTGGCTGCAAGCGATGCCGTAGCCGATCTGCTCATGCAAAGGTGAGTCTATCCACTTGTTTGATGGAGACAGGTTTTGAAAATCTGTCGTAGGTTAAGAGTAACTCTCGATAAATACACTCATTTGAAAATCAATTTGGTTTTACGAGAGACTCACCTGGAACCACCCAGCTGAATCTCTCGTATGTGATGTTTCCAGGCCATTTACAGGCCGCCTCATGTTTCAGTTGCTACGATATTCGACATATCGCGATATATGTATATTTGTAATGCACTACTCATAAGGTTCCTGAAAATTCTTCGACAGCCCACGACAGCACGCAGCCAATGGCAGTGTTGCGTAAAAGATATCGCATTCAATGCGTAGTTCTCACTTTGCGCCATACTGGACAAACAGTTCCATTTGTCATCAAAGTACGGATTGGGCCGTCACTCTACTAGTTCTTGGCGAACGAATCTGCAGAAGCTGGGACCATTGCTTTTCGGTTCATGTCATTTGAGCTGAAAAACTCAACTGAACTGCCCACCATGGCTGTGCATCGTCAGTCAATAGTCGTATCAACAGTGGCACTGCAACTGCAGTTACTGTAATTGCTGATTGTACAGTCGCCCAGAGAATACCATGCCTAAGAATTACTTGGGAGAGTGGTTAGAGCGCGAATTTACTGACCGAAATGTTTGTGGTTCGAACCCAACCTCTGCCTCTCGACTTCCCCTGTCTAGGCTTGGGCAACCTAGCAGTATCCCAGCCCTCATGCTTCCTTCGGGTGGCATGGCAGCTAGGCACCGAAAGGGTGTTACAGCTGAACTATTATTATTATTTACTATTATTATTATTATTATGGAAAAACGATTTGCGCTGGAATATTGTGTTAGTTAACTTGCCTTGGCTCGTCGTCCTCGTTGATGCGCCCACGTCTGCCTTCAAAGGCACGAGATAGTTCATTGGTTAAGGCGCCAGGTTACTGACCGGAAGGTTCGTGGTTTGAACCCAACCGCCGCATCCCAACTGCTCCTGTTCAGGTTAGGGCAACCTGGAAGTAGCTCGGTGCTCATGCTTCCTTCGGGTTGCGTGGCAGCTACGCACAGAAAAAGTGGACGATGCTGATGATGTCCATCCGACTTGTCGAATATTACTTTAAACGAACGGTAAACTTAGCCCAGCTCCCTGGAACCTTTGAAACATTCGCATTGGAGAAGGATTCTGCAGCGTAACCTGCAGACGTCTCCCCCCACACAGTTTTGTTTACTCTGGTTACACCGACAGTGATCTTGCATTCAGTGATTTTTTAGACATTGACCGTGAGTGGGTGTTGTCACACTTTATTCTCGGGCTGTTTGTAGGTGCTACACCGGATTGGTTTAGGACGGCGAGCTGGTAGGTGAAGGCAAAAGCGCGGCGATGTTAAGTGGAGTCGGATTATGAGCGTCCCAGCTGTTAACTGGCGAATCGAGGGGCGACGTGAGGGACTGGGCTCGACTTGCCCAAACAACCGACACAGTTTCGATCCAACGACTTGGTTGTCCCCTTGTGTCTGTGCCCATTAAACAGCCTGTGTAAAATTCAAACCCTCCTTCCGTGAATACGTCTCGAGAGCAGTCGGTTGTCATCATCGCTTGACAACGCCAGCCTAAACAACCTAACAAGTTGTCGCTCACTGGCTTACTTTACTGGTGTCCAGTCTGAGTTGCTTCAGTTGCGCATGTGGCTGTAATTGATCCCAGTTTTAGCAAGGTCGATGTCTTGAAGGAAGAGTTGCGATTTTTGGCTTTGAGCACCCAACTGGATGTTGATGAGGTGGCAGCACCTGAGCACACCTAATTGCATGGCAGTTATCCGACAGCATGCCAATAACAACCAATTTTGTGTTCCCGCGAAGAACTCAAGTGGATAAAAATGACCAATCGGCTAGTACTATCTCAGTTGAAAATTAACTTCGTTCAGCTGCAGCACCCTTTCGGTGCCTAAATGTCATGCCACCCGAAGGTTGCACGAGGGCTGGGATACCGCCAGGTTTCCCGAGCCTAGGCAGGGGAAGTCGAGAGGCAGAGGTCGGATTCGAACCACGGACCTTCCGGTCAGTAGATTTGCGCTCTAACCACTTGGGTCATCTCGCCCCATGAGAATTAACTTAGTGTTAGCTTAGTGTTAACTACTGTCAGTATGAAGGATTACACATCCGAACTCAGTCAAACTTCTGCTTAATGTGGAGACAAACCATGATTATCGCTCTGGTAATACGCATGGCTTATTGCTTTTTGACCCATGCCAAAACTCGTGGGTTTACCACATCGGTCTTCGTTTATGGAGCTACCTTTGATAACTAAAAGTGCTCTTCCCAAAGAGGTCATTTTTATTTTTCAACTTATTGGGAGAGTTCAGTACAATGCGTAGAAGCGGTACTGTGTTTCCACAGCCGAATAAACGGTTGAACCATTGTGTATATAAAATCGCACAATAAATGAAGATGTTAGTAAAACCTGTTCGCTGGTGTAAAAACCATCTCACATAAAGAACGCTATTTACGTTCCCAAAATATGGTCTTTATGGGGAAGGATGACTGTATACCGAATGCTTAAAGTTTGTACCAGGTCCTTTGGTCGCCAGGTCCAATGGTTGTGGCCAATCACGAGTCGCATCTGAGCGTGATAAACCAACGTCGTTGCGAGAATCTCCACTTGCGATTTGTCGCCGTTTTCCACTTAATCGCATTACTTTGATATGTTCATGTGGCTCGTTTTAATACCATCTGGTGTGTTTCAGTGGACAGATTAGAGGTACTGTGTGTGTCAGACAGCTAATGCAAGATATCAAGTTTTTTGCTTTAATATGGGCTTTACTTTATTGATCTTTCCTCTCGCACAGAACAAGCCCTCGTCTCCTGTTCAGGTCTGTGGGGCGTGTCGTGGTGTGTGTTTGTGTGTGTGTGTGTGTGTGTGAATTTTTTCACAGCTTCCCAGGCTAGTGTCCACTGCACACATCCTTTTTGTTTGGTGCGATGGGGCTTCACCTTGCGCTGTTTTCTCCATTCTCACGTGACTTTTCTCTTTGGTCATCTCCACTACAGTCACATCACAGATCCGCAGAACTTTTCCTGCACGCCAAACCAACTCGGTAAATCCGACAGCACGTCTCTGCACGACCCACTCCATATTGATGCAGATTACGCGAACCAGGTAGCTCATGCATGTTTTTCAACGCCAACCCCCAACTCTGTCAGTGACCCACTGAGGATTAGTGCCGATCAAGTGAGGAGCAACGCGACAACCACCACCACCACACCGAATTCAGTCATCCAGGAGGAAGCCATGGGCTGTGTTCCTCTGACTGGTCCGGAACGCTTCGAATTGGCAGACTTGGCTATGGGGACAGGCAGCGCAGACGAATCGGACAATTCCGCTGTTACTCGTTTATCTAAATCCCTGGCCGAGGATAACTTGTTCCGGAACCCACACACATTACCCCCTCCGAAAAAGTTCAAACGCAAGCCCGCCCCAATTTTCATCCCACCACAGGTTGGTTTTCTCCCCGTAGTCTAGTGTTTCCGGTTGGTTACCAACGTAGAGTGCATCACATTCGTAAAACGTTTCTTTGCTGGGCTGTGATCATAAATGTGGTGAGAATCATCTAGATGTTATCACCGCATGAGATTTTGCCCCATAAACCAACTGTCAGTATCCTTCAATTTCAATATTCCTTCCTCACAAGGAAGCTTTTCCGGCCCGTACTAATCCAAACTGTTCGCTTCTAAAAGGCAACCTTGGAAACAGTCTCTCCACAACGCCTTCTTTTACGCACCGGTATGAAATACGCGGTTTCTAACCGCTGACATTTTCTTCCCTCTTTCGATGGACGCATTGTCTAGTTGTGGAATAAAGCACAACTGCAGCAGCGCAGAGCATCTCTCCAATTGGTTTGGTATCCCTAATTTCACAAGATGGTTTTTCACAGGAGGGTAACATAGGACCGAAGACAATGGGTCTGAAGATCCTTGCTCATGTCCTGCTTCGGTGTTTCTGCTTTCTAGCTGTCTTTCAAGTCTTAGCAACTCCATGGAACCTGATTTAGTGCTCAGTAATGCAAGGTGCACCGGTGCACATTTTCCATAAACCATCCAAGGATCACATGGCTGTTTTGGGATCACGTGTCATGTGACTACATAAACGTTTCAGCTCTTACACCTTGTTATTTGAATGCACAATGTTTTAATTCCAGACCAGTGCCAATCTGTCCCGACTGCGATCGCCGCGTGTGTGGACCTCGGAGTGTTCGTCCATGGGTTCTAGTCCGCCACCGTATACTCCGCCTCCAATGCTCAGTCCGAACCGCCGTGGATCCGGTCTGTTCTCTTCGCTTACGCGATGGTCGTCTATTACAAGCCCTCTTTCGCTAAATCGCCGCAATTCAAGTTACTACCCCACTTCAGCTACAGGTGACTACTTTCGACGACGTTCTCTGATGATCCCCTCATCCGCCCATGGTGGGACACCCACAGGCGAATCGGAAGGTGCGCTCAAACGCAGCTATCTCAGCAGTATCACAGGTTCTAGTTCGTCTCAGACAATCACCTGTTCGGCCGAACCTAAAAACAACACTGAGGGTCGTCGAACCTTTGCTTTCCCTCGGCGAAGGCGTCAGTTGACTCCGAAATCGGCCCCAATGGTACTGCTAGACACGTCGTACAGTGAGAAGCTTGATTTGGTAAGTTATTGGTTGCTCTTTCCACAAACGTATTTAAATGGCTACGGAGATGGTCATCTACAACAGGTCCTCGAGTACAGAGCACTGAAGGGAAATAACCAAAGCGGTCACAGCAGGGAGTTGCTCTTCTGGACCGTACAAGTAACTACGTCTCCACACAACACATTATCCTAATTACGTAGAATCCAGTGAGGTGATTACGTACGTATTTGAGGCGATAGCTGTCACCCTTGGTCCCTCAGTCAGCTGGTGATGGTGTTGTTCCGGAAATTTTCTGTTATAGTTTTGAGTATCGGGACGGGTATGCTGCTCAGTTCAGGCTCATATGCGCCGTTGACTGTGCCATACCCCACATGGTATCTCACCCTTGAAATACCCTCTCTCGGTTCCTCATGTGGGTGGCTGATAACAGTGTGATTGAGTTTGATGTTTCAGTCTTCATGGAGATTACTGCTCTTCATTAGCATCTTTCCACTCAACTTCCGGTTTTGAGAAAAGGACTGTTCGATCCACTGGCATTCGGAACACATGACCAAAGTAGCACAAATCCATTCGATCTGCTTAATTATTGCGTATCTGAAAGTTCCACGAGTTTTGGGCAGTTCTACTGGGATATCAGTGAGCAAGCGTCTTCTGCTCGCATTGGTCAGCGTTTAACAGCGTCGTATGTAATGATGATTAAGAGATCAAAACCAAGGTTGATACTGCATCGACGCCACAGATATAGGTTGACGAAGCCGTCCTCCCTATTCGAGGGTCGATTTCATCTAGGACTTCTGCGACTGGTCAGGTAAACAGATTTGGCAACCACTTCGATTGTCTTGTCTGCAAGCTTTAGGTTCCAGCCTGGCCCCATCCGGTTTTGCAGTTACATTTTACACTGTGCTGGTGTGAAATGCATTCCAAACCGTGCCATATAAAATCAACAAACTGTAACACCCTTTCGGTGCCTAGATGCCATACTACACGGAAGAAACGTGTGAGGTTGCCAAAACCCAAACAGGAACAGTCAAGATGCCGAAGTTGGGTTCGAACCACGGACCTTCCGGTCAGCAAATTTGCCACCAAGCCATGTTGAGCTAAAACCGTGCAGATGAGTTGTTCGCATCATTTGCTATTGTTTGTCCCTTCAGGGGGTCAGGTCCATGTCGGGCCACACAATTGTTGTGCTCAATGTCTATATCATACGCATCGGGAAGATCTTAATCTCCGATGAGTAAAAAACCAAGTACCAGAGGGGAACAGCCTTACTTGACGCCACTGGATGCGGTGAACTCAGGTGACAGCCTCCCGGGGAGCTTAACTCGTCCACGGGATTTAGCATACCGGATTTTTCCGGAACAACTTTACCTGACACTCAGTGCCGTAGCGCTTGACGATCAACTCTTCAAGTCAAGGAGGGTTTTCAGTTTAGTGTCCTTTGAGAGTGGCGATGCTGTTCTCACACCCATGCACATCCCAAGCGGAAGTTTGACTGATTATCGTGGATGAGTTTTTAGCGATTTCCAAGTGATCTGTTTAGGACAAACCCAGGGGTATCTTGGAAACCAGGTGTTGTACAGATAGCTTTTTTTGCATACTGTTCGCTCACCCTTCTTGGAGGTTGGCGTAACTATGGAAGCATTCTTCTTTCCAGATTGCCTGTAATACAAGCTTCAGTCCTACTATTAAGACGTCACTGCCTTCCTTGGAAAGCATTGAATGCAGGCCGCATGAACCGAACGGCATGAAGCTCCTAAGACACTGACTCGAGAGCAGCAAGCGGGATTCCGTCCTGGTAGGGGTTGCGTTGACCAAATCTTCACACTTCTTCAGGTGCTAGAACAACGCCATACGTATAAGCGACCCACAAGTCTAGTATTCCTGGATTTCCAAGACGCATTTGACTCGGTTGACCGGTCTGTTCTGATTGACACGCTTGCCCACCAAGGAATGCCCCGGAAGTTCGTGAACATAATAAGCTCTTTGTATTCCAAGACATCCGGACGTGTGAGAGTATACGGCGAGCTCTCCAAAAGCCTCCGTACACAAAGTGGCGTCCGTCAGGGATGCCCACTCTCCCCATTCCTGTTTAACTTCGTGATCGATGAAATGATGAGACGAACGCTGGAAGGTCTCCAAAACCCCGGTGTTCAAATAGCCTCTGGCGAAAACCTTGTCGATCTGGAATATGCAGATGACATCGTTCTCATCTTTGAAGAGGAGGAGAAGGCGCAGGTGTTTTTAGATGAACTGACCAAAGTCATCCCGTCCTTTGGTATGCACTTTGCACCCAAAAAGTGTAAGGTCATGCTCCTGGACATGCAGTCACTGAACACGCCACTTACAATCCAGGGAGAGGCACTGGAAGTTGTGCAGCGTTTTAGGTATCTTGGAAGTTGTATTCGTTTTGATTGTAGTGTGACAGATGAAGTCAATGCGCGAATCTGCAAGGCTCTGGTAGCGTTTGATAATTTGAGACACCTATGGCATCAAAGTGGTGCATTCCTGAATCTCAAGGGACGTGTGTATCAAGCTACAGTGCGGGCTGTTTTGTTGTATGGCTGTGAGACTTGGCCTGTTCGAGCAGCGGAACTGAGACGTCTTCAGGTGTTCGACAATCGTTGTCTCAGGACCATAGCTCGTGTGGGTTGGTGTCGGCGAATCCGTAATGAGGCAGTTAGAAAGCGAGTGCTTGGTTGTGCAACGGGAACTCCCATTGAAGAATGTACCCAGCAGCAGAAGCTGCGTTGGTAGGGACATGTGTTGCGCATGTCTAACCATCGTTTGCCGAAGAGAGTGCTGTTTTCCATGCCCAATTCTGAGTGGCGTAAGCAGAGAGGTGGTCAATCCTTGACCTGGCAGCCGACTTTCGATTTCTTTTGACTTGAATTCGGACGTATAGATTACGGTGGTCTCCACCTTCTGGGATTTTACTATCCAACGGCGTTTCCTAGACCTTTCACTAGTCGGCACTTGGATGATATGTGCGCGCTATTACGACTATGGTTCTCCGATGTGGCTCATGTGGTTAGAGCACGAATTTACTGACCGAAAGGTCCGTGGCTCGAACCCGACCTCTGCCTCTCGACTTCCCCTGTGTAGGCTTGGGCAACCTGTTTTGCTTCAATTAACTATTCAAAGATGGCGTCTGTTTGAGGGGGAGGGGAATCAATCACATCACTCAATTCTGAAGACGTTCATCTGTTTAGCCATGATAGTTCGGGTGTGTTCAACATTCGCTAGGGGACTAGTGGTAACACTCTCCCGTCGCATGTTATGTGCTCCGAGTTCAACTCCCAGCACGATTTTTTTTGTTTTTGTGCACTCTGCTTAAATTCCGACATATCAATTCAATCAATCAATCAATTTATCAGCTATAAACCGTGTACCATAGGCACATATGACGACATATGATGACGTTGGGTTCAGTTCCCGGTCGAAATTTTTCCAATTGAACTTAAATCTTCTCTCTTATAAAATAAATCGTCCAGCTGTGACACCCTAGCTTCCATGCCACCCTAGGGAAGCACGAGGGCTGGGATACCGTGCCAGGTTGCTCAAACCTAGACATGGCACGCCGAGAGGCAGAAGTGGGGTTCGAACAACGGACCTTCCCGTCAGTAAATTCGTACTCTAACCACTTGAGCCATCTCACCCAATCTAAAGAGATAGTTATTCTGGGGCGATTCTCGACGCACATCTATTCGTGGATTGCACCTGTCCTGAGGAAAGCGCCCTGGTTCAGCATATGGTCTATTCGAGTTGTGACAACCACTTGGAAAGGGTAGTCATGTTCCGATAGCGCTAACAACCTCGGGAACAAGTTTACTCGTAATATAGTCAGTCAAAGGTGTGTTTGGTGTCGGAATGTAGGGGAACTTCGTGCGTGATTTTTGTATCCTGGTCTTTGTTATGTGAGGGCGCCTCCCCTCTCGAGTGTGAGTTGTCTTTTCTGAAAAGGTGGGCATGGCGTATCAATCCCAGACTAAATATATCCAAACTATACTGAGGTTGTCTCATTTGGAAGAGGGATTACCGTACTTTTTTGTTGGACAACGGCAACAACTGATGTTCCATACGAAGAAGTTTGCATTGATTGTTTTCGTTGCATTCCAGGACTAACTTGTTCTGTGGTTGTTTGAAAACCTGAACTCCCCGGACGAACACCCTGCGTTTGTTTCTTAGGCTGACCGACCAGCAATAACATCAACCCGTTTCTGTAACGAAAAACGGGGCCTTCTCAAGGAGTGCCCATCCTAACGCCTAGCATGTCGCGTCACCCCAACGCATTCCTCAAACCAACGGCCGTCGTTATTTTAGCTAACCATGATGGATCGGATTGCTGGTACCAGCCCTACTCTAACAAAGCGACGGCAGGTAGATAGTGACAGTTAGACTTTGGGTAACCACTAAACTTGAATATTCTATCCCTTTTTTAGACCGACTGTGTACTTACCGGCTTTCACTGAAATAAAATATAGCGGTCATTCAGCGACGGGTTCGGTTGGTTCTTCAATCACACTTAACCTACAATGAGATGGTTCGCAAAGAAATTGTCTTACGATAAATCAATCTGTCGTCAATCAACTCATAACCAGGTGATTAGTTTGGTATCGTTATGTTGCGAGATCATTGAGCCTTCTTGAATGAGGGTCCACTTTGTTCTCCCTGGGAAACCCTAGTCGCAGCCAGTGAGAAACCTGTTTCTCGGTAGTCTGTGTCCTGTAAGTTACGTACGAATTCTGGGGTGTCCCAAGAAAAGCGTTCCATCTTTGGTATGTTGTTCCAATGTTCGGGCCCTTTACTCTCTCTCTCTTTCTCTCTCTCTCTCTCTCACACACACACATGTTTTTCATTGCAACTCCCTAGAAAGAAAGGTTGAACTTAGTGTTGGAAAGTTTTCTATTCTCAGGCAGGAGAGCTATTCTCAGAAGAAGGATCAAGATACCAACGGCAGTCAAATAGACATTTGAACATCCATTTGCACCGGACACCTGCAGCTGGATGATTGATTCAACATCCTTTGCGAATTTTATCTCCAGCACGAACCCCGCACAGAACGACATAAAATTGAGCTGGATAGTTCGGCTTGGAAGTGACCGGCTGTGAAGCCACCACCCTAGACAAGAAGAACTAGTTGACATGAGGGGATCGTGCATTAGCAGTCGACTGATAAAACAGCTGACTGTGAGCTCAAGACTGCTAAGTTGTTAAGGCATGAAGCTATCGACGAAAAGGTCCGCGGTTCGACCCCAGGCCCTAGGTTTTCAGCTGATTCTCTGTAAGCTTGACCAATCTGTCAACATGTCGATCGTCCTGCTTCCTTCAACTTGTACAGCGGCTTTTTACCAAGAAGGTACGATTGGCATTGTTTAGTTTTTTCATTGCGGTGTTTCTCCTTGCCCTGTGGACCGGATCGCAACAAGACGGGATCCCAGACCGCCAGAATTGTCTTCCTGAACCATATGTTTTGAAATCCTCTGTGGAGCAGTGCATTCTGTGTAAGATAACGTTGTTTTCAAGTGTCGATATTCTTCACTTTTTTCCTCCCTGTTTCTATCCATTCACTAGGCAACGTCGTGGTCTGCTAGTGCAGGTGGATGAATTTTTGAGCTAACTTTCTGTCCCTTGGGACAGAGATTCGATTCTAAGCCACATCCTACGGTGGGAAAGCCCACACACACATGTACAGATGTCATCTTATTGGGCAAATGGATTTTGTTTGCCTGCGCGCGTGTCCCTATGTCATTCTGTTCGCTTACGATCACCTACAATTACCGGTGACGTAGTCCCGGCCACTTGGGTTGTTTTTCCTCTCTGGCGGTGGTGGTTGCAAGCTGCTCACGAACGTGCGCCGCTTAGTCCGCCAATATTCCTGCTGTTGACGTCACGTAATTTAGGTGACGAATGCATGTGATTCTTGTGTAGACACGATTTTGTTGTTTTGAGCGTGCAACTGAACGGGCATTTTGAGCAAACTAAATGAATCGTTATCACGCTAACTGTCTCAATGTGCCAAAAAGCCGTCGAACCTACACACACACACACACACACACTCCTTTGTACCTCTATTGTGGTTGATATTCGTGCGTGAATTCCTCACTCTCATGGCTGATTTGCACTCACCTGGATGCCTGTCGGTTCCCACGTTGTCCGTCCGACTAAGATATCAGAACAGCCGGTTTAGACCGGACTGTGGATAAATTAGAACACGACCAGGTGGAATAGGACCACATGATTTTGGCTTCCTGTGCGATCAACCTCCTTTTCGGTGAAAGCGTCCGGATTCGGACAGTGAGGCGGCGGATTTTTGTTATTTACAAATCTAAATGTTCATTAAGTTATTGTGGCTGAGTGTGCACCATGAGATATCGATGTCGCGCTTCGTTTTGATTTGGCCGATGTGGCTACTGCTGGTGACTCACGTGCAATCGATTGGGAATTGAGTAGCTTTGCCGATGAGCATTGGCCAAAACAGTGAACACCTATGCGTAGTTGGAAAGCTGCAGACGGTTTGTTTGGAGACGAATTTGTTGCGGTCTGTAAGTATTTGACGCCGATTTAGACTTGAGGAAATAAAGTCGACGGGTAAACATGCAGAATCCTGTTGCATGCCATCAGCTGGTCTAAAAATGCAGGTGTTACTGTCAGCATCAGTCAGGTGTTAATCATCAGAACACCGTCGTTATCCTTCAGCACTTATGTAACAAAGCCTTAGGACGGGGAAGAACTAAAACATTCTTTCTTCAAAAGATTTGTGGATTTGCACCCGAGGAGCCAGTAAAAGTCGGTACACTTATCCCGGATCTATTTAACGCGAGAAGGTAGAAGGAATGAACCTATTGGTTTTTGGATGAATCAACCCGACTGATATCCGGAAGACGTTGTATCCGTAGTCCTCTGTCAAAATCGGCTGTATTCCTTTCAAAACCAATTTTGTTTGGAAATGAGTGTATTTCGCTAATTTCGTCCAATTTGGTTGCAAGTAGAACATAAGGTTGACGGAAACTCGGGGACTGCGCCTACCTGGTGAGCCCCAAGAAGGGCGAAACCGGTCGTGGGCTGTCGAAGGATTTTCAGCAACCGTATGAGTAGTGCATTACGTATTTACGTGTATCGTGATATCTCGAATATCGTAGCAACTGAAACGTCAGGCGGCCTGGTGCAGCACATTCAGCTGCGTGGAAACATTACAAACGAGAGATTGAGCTGGGTTCCAGGTTGGTCTCTCGAGCAACCAAACTTGTTTGCAAATGAGTGTATTTCGCTAGTCAGGTCTCTCTTCAACACATGATTTGTGCTAAAAAAAACTTTACTCGTTTCGTCCGTAATGATCTTAACACACAAATGTTACACGCAGGTGTAACGGGATTTGGATCTTGCGATCCAGCCAATGATGGTTGTGGAATGGAACTACCTGTGCAATAACGTGCGGCCGAACAGACAAACCTTGAAAACTCAGAACATCGGTTTTTATTTTTGCTTCGATTAGCAAACAGACGTGGCTGTGCTCAAAAACCGCAGAGGTAAAATCCCGCACGCTATTTACAACCTGTGAAATGCGCTTGCAGACGGAGATAGCATTGTGTAGATGATACGTCATGGGATCGACCCCTGAAGCATGTTTAATTTTTGGCCGGTGATCCGTCGTCTGCATAATTCATTATCAAAAACATCACAGTACGACTGCATTAGCAATCCCAAGTGACTGTCCTTGAGCGGCGAGAGATTGCCAGGTCGGCGTAAATTGCAACCTAGTGCTGATTCAAGTGTCAGATCCCTTGGATTGCGTGGAAACCAACTTGTACGTGTCGTCTTTAACCGCAATGAGGCTTTTTGCGCTGTTCTCCCTTGGTGATAACACCATCCGGAACGCTTTTTCGGAATTTCGGCACAGCTTTTGCTCACTTAATGCCCTAATTATTGTGAGAGTCGTCGTTGAAGGGTCTGGTATGGGTGTTCTAAGTCACAACAACACTTCCGGATCTCGTGGTTGGTCGGTTTTTCCATATTACGAGCTTTCAGTACCCATCGAAGCCGACAGTAGTCAAAAGCCTCTGTCCCGCAGAGGCCACCTTTCGTAGGCGTAACTTGGATCGCTGCGTTGAAAACTGGGAGTTTGTTGTTCAAGCTAGTTTGACCTCTTTGCTCGAATGCGTTCCTCAGCTCTGTCGATCCAACACGGAACATCTTTGTTCATTTGTCAGTTGGATAAGATGTTTGAGCAGTTATTTGCTCTAGTTTTTCACCGCCTATTTTGAGAGATGGCGCAGACACACCCATACAAGTAGAGAACTTGGTCTTCGTAGTAGCGATTCCCAGACATACTGGTCCCACGCAGTGAACCAGTTTTTCCAGCATGTCTTGAAGTTGTCTAGGCGCAGTGTACTACTCATCGGGTTACTGAAAACATGTAGTGACCTTGTGCAGCACATTCATTTGAGGAAGGCAAGCATAAAAACGAGAGGTTCAGGTAGATTCAGTTGGGCCTGTCGTGAAAAAACAAGTTAGTATGCGGCTGAGAGTATTTTACACATGTGTTGATGTTCTTCCAACTTGCTGCTTAACAACAGCCTATTCCGAACCCTCCGTCCAGGTTCGCGGACTGAACTGGCCAGACTAGACACCAGAGTGTCCTCAGTTCATTGCAGAGCAGGGGCCGTCTCGTCGTTCACCGTACGGAGTGATTTCAATTCATGGTTTCCTCGCCAGACACGAGCTTAAAATAGAATTTACGACCCATCAGTGGTTGATAGAGTCAAATGCGGTGCTCGAAAGCTGTCGAAGTTTACATGAGTATTCTAACATTCGTCGTAAGGCACACATTCACGTAAGACACATAAATAACCTCTTCGAGGACCGAGTCTGCCTCAAGCCAATGTGATTTTCAGCATTATTTCAATAGGGACAGCCTGATTATTGATCCATTATGTAACAAGCGAGGCGTGGCAAATCGTTGAACACGTACGGTTAGTTCCTAAGAAAGGCGAAATCCAATTTGAGGTCATTTTTATCAGGTTCTTTGAAAGCTGGTTTGAATCCAATACGTTTTGTGAGACCACCCTCCAACTCTAAAAGAGCGTCCTGGAATGTTGAACTGATGGAGCATTCGTTTTGGAAAACAAAGGGCTGAAAGCTCGATTCCCATTTCACACGGTCTTCGTTTTTTCAATGCTATGTGCTCCTCTTGGAAAGGGTACCAACACCAGGACTCAAGTGGTTAGAGCTCGAATTTACTGACCGGAAGGTCCGTGGTTCGAACCCGACCTCTGCCTCTCGGCTTCCCCTGTCCAGGCTTAGGCAACCTGGCACGGTATCTCAGCCGTCGTGCTTCCCTCGGGTGGCATGGCAGCTGGAAGGGTGTTACAGCTGAACAGCCAGGACTCCTGCGCATGAAAGATGATATATACCAACTGTGCCGCAGACAGTTTGACGCGACTGCGCTCTGTGACCGAATCACCCCAGGATTACGTTAACCTGTTTTTATGCAGGACTGCTAACAGATACAGCCTCTTCCTGTCTGCGTGAACTCGATTTTCTTTCCTTCAAAAGGTCTTACATGTTTTTCTCCCATTTTTGCCCGGACTCTGTCTACGAATTCCTCTTTCTCTCTGGTTTGCTTTTGTGACCACAGAATACCGGCTCGCCATTGGCTCCCCAACCACCGGCCCAACAGGATACGAGTACGGTATTCGGCTACGATGACGAAACGATGCGCAAATTCGCGGAAGCCGATGCAGCCGAAAGGGCACGACGTCTTGGACGCCGCCGTTGCGACACAGATAGCCATCGCCCCACAGATACTACCGGTAAAACCGCCCTGGATACTTCTAGACAAGACGGAATTCCCGTAAAGTTGTCCAAGCTGGAACAGGGATGTGATACCCTGATGAATTACAAATCCGAAGATGCTTTGGAGTTGGTCGAGGATACGCTGGCCGGATTGGACGAGGAAATGCACACAACCGAACTTTATATTGAAGAGGATGATGACCTTGACGAAGAAGAGGAGGAGGAGGGCTTACCCAGTAGCCTTATTCCGTAAATATGAATATTGTTTATTATTTACAGTTTCGGTTGTCAATTTTCCTCCGTCAGGCTCGCGGCGGAGGGTTTTCTTTCGCTAATTTAGGACTTAAAATTGCCCCCCTGCCGACATTTGGGTGCCCTAGCATTAACTGGCAACCGGAGTACTTGATTCCCATTTGGCTGTCACACCATTTCGTCCGGCATCCATCAGTTCTGGACATGTTCAACGCGATATGATATTCCAGTTCGCTTGTAATACCTTTTGTTTTATCTGTCTTCATACAGACGAATCAATATCGGTGATGCGTTTCAGGCTGAAATACCAGACTACTGCCCGGGTGAGTATGATGTTTCGTTCTGTCTACTTTCTCATCTGGCATTCTTCCGGTAGCCGGACGCTGAGCCGCCGCATTTGGTCACCAGACCGGACTCAGTCGGTCCTCATCTATTCCCCTCTAGATGCATATTTCCTCGGACGGTCACAACTCTAACTTGGTTAGGCGCTGACTGACAGTGGTCTGTTCCTGTTGCAGAATCCTAATAGTTTGATGCATAAACTGTTGTTCTACATACTGCTATGCAACTTTTTTTTCTAGTGAATCCTGTTCCAGTGTTTCTGTTTGTTGATCATAACACTTGTTTTTCAAGAATATTTTTGCTGTGCCGCCCTCTGGTTTCATCCTGCTCACCCACTACGCTCTGTTTGTTGCCACAACACACCCAGCTGTCTACTTGTTTATTCGCTCATCAGTTTGACAAGCATGTTTTCTTCACGTACACACACACACACACACAGAGGAATGTTATTCATCTTCGCTGTGGTTTGTGAACTGCTGCTTGTGTTCAGAAGATTTTTTTCAGCTTGTTTTCAGCCAAACTGGAGGTGACTGTAAATAGCTAGTCAACGCTTTGTCCCAGTACTGTTTGATTTAGTCGAGTTTAGTCACCTATACAAACAAACACTGGCTGAAAAGTTCGACATGATGAATGCAAACTTCAAAGGATGGACTAGTCCCTGTAAGTCCGGGCAACTAAGGATCTCACAGGGCAATTGCACCTATCGGACTATGCGCACTTCGTATTCAGCGGGATTTAGAAACAGACGGATGAGAGCAGTAGGTGATCTATTGAGAACTGTCAAGAACTGGTTCTTTGGACGAAGGAGTTAATGAACATCGTGAATGAAGCAAAACGTACAATCAATAGTGACACATTCTGTAGGAGCGAAAAAATTGGCACTGAGGTCTTTCTGGAAGCAAAAGTAAGTAAATATCAAATGATGTACAAATGTACAGATACGGACAGGCAGTCGGTGTAAATTGGCCGATACAGAGAAAACAGCAGAAGACGGTTAGTACATTCGGGGTTGTCTTCGCCTGACGGCTTGACGCAACAGCTAGTGTCACGTGCTAAATCGTACTACGCACTTAGATCTGTTGAAAACAAATCTCAATACGGGCTATCTGGTAGGTGCAGTATAAAGGTAATGCAAAAATAGCCCCCCCCCAGCAAGGCCTCCTGAGACGTCGAGTTGGTGTAGCCTACCATCCGAGGGGCTCTGAGTTTGATCTCCGGCTGGTCCGTTTTCCCATCAGAGCAGACACGAACTTGTAAGCGAAGACTGACAGGTAACAAATCTTGACATCAGTCACTAGAAAATGAGCAGACCTTGAGCAAGAGCAAAATCCGAGGGAACGGGCAGCTAGGGAAGGAAACGGTGTAATAAAGCACACTACTCATGAGTAGTCAGAACAGAAAAGAAAAATACACCCTGATCACCGTCGATTCACAGGAATCAACAGTTGCAGTGGAGATCCAAGGGTCCAATTTTTGCTGAAGCATATCATTCTGCTAGTGTCTTCCGGGTGCTACAGGTTCCCACATTCCTTATATCTGCGCCATTGATATGGCAATATCCGAATTGAGCAGTCGCTTTTCAGTATCACATCTAATTGTTACACCACGTCCACTCACCTCCTTCCATCCGTCCCGTCAGATCGTGTTGCTTTGGAAACGGAGACAGAAGCTCGCGAGACACTACTGTGGTTCCCGGCCAATCTTGATGACCGCGATCCGAAAAATATCGAGTCATGTGAGTCTCCTCACGTCCACTATCAGTTTCTCACATATGCAGATATTTCGATATCACCAGCAGCCATATGTATTTTGCCCTCACATTACGAATTGATCCTGTACTCTGAAACCACGGCATGCTTTTCGGTAGTGCGGTATCTTATCTAATATCTTTGAATATTAACTGACTCTGCCTACTTGGGCCCCTGTCTACAGTGAATCTGCTTATGAAAATCGCATGCTCACCGGCCGTGCGCAGTTGTGGTCTGAACATGGAGTACACGTTCCATCTGTTGTGCAAATACAAGGGCAATTTGGAAATGACCCTGCATGCGCTGCTCTACGAAACTCTTGTGGTCTATGATTATGTCTACGCTGGTGAGTTCACTCGTGGACTGTTGACCTACATGCATTTTGACAATTGGTATTGTCGTTTTTCAAACACCCTTATTGTTTCGATTTGGTGGTTCCCTACATTTGATTGGATGGTCGGCTAGCAGACGATTTGAGATCACTTGCATTGTTGACAGAACTCGAGATGGCTAAGTGGTCAAGATGGAACCCACTGACCAGAAGTTCCGTTCGGCATCTCGATTGTTCCTGTCTAGGCCTGGGCAACCTGACAGTATCTGAGCCCTTGTTCTTTTTCCCAAGTGGCATGGCAGCTATGCACCGAAAGGGTGTTGCAGCTGGGTGGTTGTTATTTTTGACTGGTTTTGCGCCGACAAATCGTAGTAGTTCGTGTGCGATTTCTCTCACCCTGTTTCATCACTGACTGGATATTTTTTCCTCGAGAAGTAAGAAGTGGACCATCCGAATCGACGGGTAATCATACGTTTGAAATAGCGTTGCGGTGGTCAACAACCTTCTCGCTTCAGTTCGGTGCGACTAATCTGGGGTCGAAACCCGTATGTAACGTCTGAGATACATAGCACACCTCAGCCTTCACACCAGGTATCTTCTCTTGCAGGCAGATGACATTGCTTGCATTCTTCTGTTCTGTCTCCTTTACGCTCAAGCGTCTTTTGTGTCCGCAATTCGAGCATGCTGGTTGGGACAGAATTGAATGAGTGACTAGCTTTGTGGATACTACATCCAAGGTTTTTCGCCTTGACATACTCCTGAGGGCTATACCGTGGACTTCCTTTTCACCTATCCCATGAAGACACAAGGAGTGTCAGTTAGGTAAAGTGCAGCGAACCCCCGCACTGTCAGCACGCAAGGCGGAGGAGGTAAGAGCGTGAAACTAGTGAGGTATTCCCATTGGAGGTCAGCACTTCTCAGTTTATAGAAGCAGCGAGGCCGCCTTCCACCGAAGGAGAACGGGTTTGAAAATTTCGGTCCGTTAAACCAGCGACTCCGGTTGTCAACTGGTTGAAGGCGACCGTTGGCGCATTACCCAACATGATCGAAAAAAATACTATACCTGGGTGTTGAGGTCATCACCTCAGGCAACAATTGTCGACCCGACTGAGTTCACTGGTTAGTCATACTTCATTGCCAGGTCATAAATTGTCCATCTCTCGGTCGCTTCCCATCAGTACAGCGCTGTGCAAAACGTGCTCTACAAGATAAACTGTCTTCTACCATGCGGAGTACATATCCTGACCAGCGTAACCTATGAAGTGTGATTAATTCATTTATCGCGGAAGAGTTCCTTCTTCCTAGGACCATCTGATGTTCCCACCAGACCCGACCAATGCTTCGAAGACCTCGATGGTCCAACACTGACAACTTTGCTATAGAGGAGAATGTTGGTAGCTCAGGTAGCATAGATGGTCGTTGGTTTGTTCGCTGAGCTGGGCAATTTGATTGCAAACGCTTCATCACCAATCGAGGTGACATCATCAGTGCGTTGGTAGGGAGCGTGGTGGAGCGTAGTGATGGGTTGGTGTTTGTGTGTTGAGTAGTGTTGTGTGTGTGTGTGTGTTAATATGCATGTTATTAGCCGGGGTTGACCTTCGGTCACGACTGGTTGTTCGGCCGGTCGGTTCCATTGGTTGTTCTGTTATCCCGTGTCCTGATTGATCGATGACCACGTGAATTGTGAGCCTAGCCTCCCGTGCCCTCGTGTTCTGATCGATGCTGGGTTGACCTCTCTGGGTTCCAGCTTGTGAACTTTGTTGATCTGACTCCCAGCAGTTCCTTGCTTCTTGGTTTGTGAATCCGATATTTTGCCCCCCTCGAGTATTCCGGTGGAGGAGTTGGTCCTTTGCACGTAGTGGTGCGTAAATTGGGTTCAGTTCAATGCATCGGTTGATCGAATCAGCCGTGGAGTACCATGCTTCCAGAAATTCTCTTCCGTGCTTCGTGTCTCCGTATGCCAAAATTTTCACGTTTTCCACATTGAATTTGTGGCCTTCTTGGTCTTCGTGTATGGATATCAAGGATAGGGGTCGTCTTCTGACGGCCGCGTTGTCTTCCTTTATTCGTGTGCATAATTTCCTCCCAGTTTGTCCAACGTAGAATTTGTTGCAGTTGTTGGCCCAAAAGGAATCGTCGTGGCCCACAAACCGAATGCGACGTTGAGGAAACTGATCTCCAGACCGAAGGGCAACCAAGACAAAACCAAGAGGAATAATGTCGTATACCAAATCAACTGCAACAAATTCTACGTTGGACAAACTGGGAGGAAATTATGCACACGAATAAAGGAAGACAACGCGGCCGTCAGAAGACGACCCCTATCCTTGATATCCATACACGAAGACCAAGAAGGCCACAAATTCAATGTGGAAAACGTGAAAATTTTGGCATACGGAGACACGAAGCACGGAAGAGAATTTCTGGAAGCATGGTACTCCACGGCTGATTCGATCAACCGATGCATTGAACTGAACCCATTTACGCACCACTACGTGCAAAGGACCAACTCCTCCACCGGAATACTCGACGGGGGGCAAAATATCGGATTCACAAACCAAGAAGCAAGGAACTGCTGGGAGTCAGATCAACAAAGTTCACAAGCTGGAACCCAGAGAGGTCAACCCAGCATCGATCAGAACACGAGGGCACGGGAGGCTAGGCTCACAATTCACGTGGTCATCGATCAATCAGGACACGGGATAACAGAACAACCAATGGAACCGACCGGCCGAACAACCAGTCGTGACCGAAGGTCAACCCCGGCTAATAACATGCATATTAACACACACACACACACAACACTACTCAACACACAAACACCAACCCATCACTACGCTCCACCACGCTCCCTACCAACGCACTGATGATGTCACCTCGATTGGTGATGAAGCGTTTGCAATCAAATTGCCCAGCTCAGCGAACAAACCAACGACCACTGACAACTTTCACATGTCCAGAAAAAGCGACCAGCGTGGAGCGTTTGTAAGAGTGACGCTGTTCAAACACTTGTCTCAAGATGAGGACATGGTCGATGCATCCTCAGCCAGGACGAAACCCAGCTTGATTCTCACGAGTCTGTCTATCCGGATGATCGTTCAACCGGCGCAAAATAATCCCAGAGAGCACCTCAGTTGCGACGGATACCAGGCACATGCCACGACGCTTTTCGCGTGATGTTCTTGTGCCCTTTTTGAAAGCGGTCGGGGCCCTCTATTCCACTGGCATTCTGTTTTCGTTCCACGTCTGCGGTATGGTCCTCAGACTGTTCACCAGGACCTCACCACCTTCTTTGAAGATTGCGGGCTGGAGACCATCCGGCCCAGGTCCCTTGTTGCGTTGAAAAAGTGATATCTTACACCGGATTTCTGTCGTTGGCGCCGGGCTTATATCGATGTTCCATTCGGACATGTTACTGCACGAATGGCCACTAATTCAGCACAGCACACACGTAGAGATTTTTTGAAGGACGTCAAAGTTGACCCAGTGGTCCTCAGCTGATGAACGGCGGGGGATGAGTCACTCTTCAGCTTGTTTAATTCACTGGCGTTTCTTGGAGCCACCCGTGTGTGTCATTTATGATGTTCATTGGTTAGAACCAATGTTTTGACCAAGTTAGAAAGTCCCGTACGATGTAATCAACCTTGTAGACACAGCTGCCGGGATTAGTCGGTCTTTCGTGAAAACCTATTGCCTCAATTCACAGCCCAGAACCTCTCTCGCCCTGTTCTAACTGACTTGTGAGAAAACTCCTCTGGATGGACTGTACACTTCTCCAAGAGTGAATTCAGAGTGAATCAGACCATTGACAATGTGTTTTCTAGTGACTTTTGTTTTTCAGTTTGGATTTTCGTGATTGATTACTACATTGCTGGCATGGAACACGCAGAGGAGTGCTAGACTGCACTTGTGGATCGTGTGGGAGTTTTGGAATGCAGATAGGAGGACCTAGTTGACGATTTTCGAAGGGGACCAGATAGCCGATTCACAGATCAGGACATAGAATGACTTCCTGATTCCCTCGTCTTCAGAAAATTGGTTGTTATTTATGATTTCTCAACGTGATTATGCAGCGACATACATCGTCACACAACTCAGGACCACAACTCAATCGAGATTTGAATCCAACCGGTTAGCAAGGTCGGTTTTTTGCCGACGATCGTGCCTCTCATGTAGTGATCAGAAGCATGCGTGCTCCGGTGCCTGAGTGGCTAAAGCCTAGGGCTGCCGTTCCGACGACACGAGTTAGGTCCCAAAATGGGGGTCGCCTTCAAATTGACCGTCGGTATCCGTCCTCCTAACCTTTCTGTGCACACGTTGTTTCAAAAATCGCAACGTACAATCAACTCTCACCTTTTATGACTAGCAGAACCTATTCCAATTGTTGACCAATTCGTTTTACTCATTGGTCCGGGACGTTTCTAATAGCCTATCGCTTTTTTTTGGAAGGGAGCACATTGTTCAACACTTGGCTGAGCCTAAAGCAAAACAAGCATATGAGTCCTATATAGCCACGGGTTTACTGAATTTTTACTCCTCAGTAAGAAAACCGTCAAGATACACCAGCCTCTTGGAGGAAATGACGTGTGCAAACCAAAGAAAGCTTTACTAAAATGATATTCCCCAACATGTCAGGGGCCTCCGGGGGCGCAAGGAGAAATTTATCCTAAAGAGCACTTGTTCCCAACTATGACACTCTATCCTTATCCAAACTAGTCACGCTTTCTGATCGCACTTGAGTACCAGTTTATTGGGTGCTGTCTACAGTTGATCAGGGAACCAATAGAATGGAGATGTGGGTGGGGATGGTAGTTAACCAGTCCATAAATATTGACATAGGGCGAGATGGTTCAGTGGTTAGAGCGCGAATTTACTGACCAGAAGGTCTGTGGTTCGAGTCCGACCTCTGTCTCTCGACTTCCCCTGTCTAGGCTTGGACAATCTGGCAGTATCCCAGCCCTCGTGCCTCCGTGGGGTGGTATGGCAACTAAGCGCCGAAAGGGTGCTATAGCTGAACGAAATACTGACGTAAGAAAAAGCATTAAGTGCACAAGCTACTGTGGTAAGTATACTCAAGTTAGGCATACTCAACAAAGGCGTGCTCGTTTCCCCAGTGGAAACCATGGAAGGCTCGATTAACTTCCAGTATGGCTGAATGGCGGTGCGTTGACTGTGCTATCGTACTTTTTTCGTATGGGATGGAGATCATGCATCTTAGTACCCGTCTGTTGGATGCGTGGGCTTTGTGTGCGTTTGCCACATTACTTACTCCTCTCCAGTATTGCTCACGTGGATCATTTGTTGTCATTGACTTCGTGTAAATTCTATTCAATCTCTCTCGCGCACACTAGTTAGTATTGGGGATTGAGTTGAGTTTTAAGTGAATTCCTCGTGTGTGTTGGGTTAAGCTCGTTAACTTCAAGTACTTTTGCTTCGTAAGTGATGCTGCTGCACACGAGGTAAAAGATAATCGTTCAGCTGTAACACCCTTTTCGATGCCTAGCTGCTATGTCACCCGAAGGAAGCACGAGGGCTGGGATACTGCCAGGTTGTCCAAACCTGGACAGGGGAATTCGAGATGCAAAGGTCGGATTCGAACCTTGCGGTCAGTGAATTCGCGCTCTAACCACTTAGCCATCTTGCCCCCTAGGTGTGTTAGGCCGATATTGCACGATACCCAGGATTTTCCGCACCACACTCGTCAGGGGGTTGTTTGATGTTTAATACGATCGTGTATTATTGAAGATAACTTTCAACTAAATGGCTGCGTTTTGAAAAATTACCCCTTAAAAGCAACCCCAGTGGTATTTCCTAAACCATTTCCCCATCAGCAAACAACAGATCCCGGTAGTCATTAGTTGTTTTGGGGGCAGACTCCCCCTTTGCAGAGCAGGCCACACAACCCCGCCACCCGTATGGGCTGCTGACACGGCCCATCATACGCCTTATGGGAACAGGACAAGCAGTTCTAGAACGCGTACGCCTACATTTGGTATCGTCATCATCATCGATAACATGTTATCAGTGTTCAACACCGATGCTTCATCGCCGTATTGGTATCATCAGGTTGTCAGTGTACTTCGTTTCAGGAACTTGGTGGTAGATGGCCATTTGCCGTCATCCCACTGCGATCAGAGTCCCGCTATGCCTGACATGTCCCTATGGCTGTGACGCCATGCAAACTGGGTTTTTCGGATAGATGATGAGGTAATGGTCATCATGCGGGTGCATAGAGTTTCAACGGCAGCTCAAGTGTTAAAACAGTCATGCCTACTATTTTGTAGGAGCGCATCGCTCCCTCTCCCCTTGAGGGGAAAGGGGCTAATATTGGAATTTCTAAGGTTTATTCCTGCCTGGTACGTGGCTAGGTTAACCAGCTGCGGTTGCAAAAATATTGATACTAATAATGCCAATTGAAACTCAAAAACTGCATGGCTAGTCTAGACCGCCGACCCTGTTCGACCGTGTGCATGACCGCCATAACCCAAGTTCCATATGCATCTCTTTCTTTCCATTTACAGAAACAACTGCGTGGACTACCGAAGAAATTGCCAGATTCCAACATGGTCTCCGTCTGTACGGACGTGATTTTCACCAAGTTGCCAAAGATCTGCAAGCCAACGGGATGAATAAGACAGTTAAGGCTTGTGTGGAATTCTACTACGTATGGAAACGCATGAACACACCATCTGATGTGAAGTGGTAGGTTACGGGGATCGTCTGAGACATGTGTGCTTTCGTTTTCGGTTAGTTGCGGACATCAGCTATCACATGAAAGGAGAGTGCTTTGTGGCGGCCTGGATCTACGCACGTCGTTCAAGAAATTACCGTAGCCGGATTATTGTTGCGGTACCTGATTTTTCGTTTGTATCGATAGTGCTGCCACATGTACGGGTGAAGTCTGTAGCACCATCAAAAAAGTATCTTTTTACATATCTTAATAATGAAACAAAATATGTACACAGTGTTCAAAACAGGGCCGATAGCGAACTGGAAGGCGTACATGCAGGGATTCGAACCTAGGAAGCTGAATTGGACGCGGTATCAGACACTGCGCTGCGCGGAAGTTGATGAGTGGAGAGTATCTGTTTGAGAAATAATCTTCTGATAGAGAAAGAGTCAGTCTAGAAAATGTGATCACTATGTTTGCATGATTAAGAGCTTATTTATCGAAGTAAATCAATGTGGATTATGCAAATTAGTGTACTGAGTGTGTACTTGTCGACTGAGCTTCAGCTCCAGTCGCTAAGTAAAGCCAATAAATCGTTACTACTTGGAAATATTCAGTAGTTCACTAAATTTGCCTGTCAAGCGTTTCGACTGAGCTGTACCATAAAAACAAGGTTTAGTTGTCTCCGACCCCCTTTCTCTTCACGCGCTCAAAACATGGTCCACATGCCCCATTTCAGGTTGAATTATTTTTTATTCTGACCACACCTGGCTTGTCTTGGTTATTGTTTTTTACCTGCGTGGGCCAATCACTACACGTGTTTATGGAATGGGGCCTGTTTGTTCACAGCTGGTGAATTTTCAGACACGTCCCTCTTACCTGGGATACAGAGACTTATGTTCATGTAAACAAAATTATCACAAAAACCGGAAAGCGACTTGTAGGCCGGAGGGGGGAAAGAAGTAGTCAACAGGACGAGGACGATGGACGACGGGGTACAGACGTACCAGTCTGAAGGATGACTTTGAAGTTCTCTAGGGCCATGTACTGGCGTTAGTTGGAGCCATATAGCATCGGAATGTCTACCTCGTCTCAGTTTGGACACATTCTCGATGCAAATGCATGTAGCTATTTTGTTCGCTTTATGTGGCTAGGCGTCCGTCAACAGCGTTATCTTCCGTGTGTTTTATCGCAGTACACGCTGTTCTTCACTTTCCAACGAATCCATACAGAAAGTGAACAGGAGCTCTCTGAGACACGCCACATTCATCTTCCCGCCTACCTTTGGCCGGCAATTTAGTTCCTCGAAGCGGCACAGAAGGGATCTTTCGATGTGTTGTGCATCAAGAAGCGTATGCAGCAGGAGTTTTCGATCGAATCGAATTGAAAGCACCACTGAACTCCATAAAGCGGACCAGAATTGTGTGACGGAGACAGGCTGCTGTATCTCTTGTAGGTCTACACCACTGGTGAAAAGGAAGAAGGCCTTCGCTGTGGAGTTGTTTATTAGAGAAACACCAACTTAACAATTACAGACTATTGGACAGGGGAGAAAAACTCTCATATGCATCTTGTTTACGAAACTGAATATCCATCTTCTCCTTGAACACGTCTTCCTGAACTTTCCTGGATTGACTGTTACTCATTGACTGTTGCTCAAACGCAAGCAAATGCTACAGAGCGACTCCACAAATTCCGTAATGGATCTTACTTTTCCAGAGACGCGAAGCGGATTTACGAGAAAACATACTGCTCGCACGCCTCATCAGTAGTATCCACCGTTACACTGGTAGCATTCACTCACTGGAGTCTCTGTACTGCCGAAGAAAAACCACCGTAGCACTTTCCATGAAGCAGCGGCGCATGAAATCGGGCGGAATTTCGTTGGATAAACAGGTTTATAGACAGGTTTTGGGTAGTGGAGTTGTTCCAGCAGTTCTCCGTCGGCCAACAAGACACGTTTGGACAATTGTTACATTGGAATGGAGATTTCTGAACCGTAGCACGTTAACACCACCCCGGGCGTCCTATCCGACGCACTGGCTTCACTCGGAAAACTTTTTATCGCCTGCAATGTCTTCCTACCGCTGGAACGGAAGAAGCTCGCGTAAACGTGTTTTTGCTCATGGTTCTTCCCCCCCCCCACTATGTAGGTCTTTTTGCGTCGCCTGGGTTTCCTCAGTGAAGTGAAACGGTCCCCGTCTCTTATACGGGATTCCCAACCGACAACGCAAATTCAGGTAGAACTTTAGGGAGCAAAAAGAATCAAACTGATGTGCAGTCAAGATATGTCTTAACAGTCGATATATGTAAACCTGATTGGTGTTTGACTCGGTTGCTGTATTGGACGTAGTCGCGCTGCGTTTGTAGGCTTACATGGCAGGTCTGCTGGTAATACCAAAGTCAATACTAGCCTAACCTCTGGTTTTGAGGTTTTGTTATGCCTGTCATTCGAAAAACATTTGTGATAATTTGTCGTGTTTTAGGTCACTACACAACCAAGAGGAAACGTGTCTGTGCATTCCAACCAGAGTGTTTACGTTTTAGGAGCCGGAAGTGAAAGGGATTCCTCAGTTTGAGCACCAGCAACAATTTACAGCATGTCAGAATGACATGACAGGTTTTCTTTCTAGCTACATTTTGGCGCACTTGGATCACTAGAAGTCTTTGAATGTAAGCAGTTCATTTACACTGAGCTCGAGATGGCTGGTTGATTAGGACGCGAACTGACTGACCGGAAGGTCCGTGGTTCGAACCCAACCCCGGCATCTCGACTGCTCCTGTCTAGGCATGGGCAACTTGGCAGCATCTGAGCCCTTGCGCATGACAGCTGAAAGATTACTATTATTAGTAGTAGTATTGTATTATTGTTATTAGTTCATCTAGATTAAGATGCTTAACTTGGTGTTTAGTATTGGTGTTCACCTGGTACCAGAGGGTTAGGCGGGATTACGCACGGATACCGCTTTGTCACTCGCAGTTAGGTGCTGCTACGGCCCACAAGTCTAGCGCGCACGCGATTGGTCAAAAGATCGGGCTACTTGCCAGTCGAACATCAAGGCGAGCCCTAATCGGTCGAACTTAACCCTAACCCAACAGCCAATCATGACCCCGTATCTGCCAAATGCCGGTTGCCAATTGCGTGCCCGAAATTTCCAGGATGTGGTCACTGCATACACTTTATAAACGACGCGCTGTACATGTGTTTTTCACCTGGTTTTGAGCGTCACTGCAAGTAGTGTACCCTTGGTGATTGTTTTGACGAGAACGTTATTACACAATGGGACATTCCTGTGCGGTCCTTCTGTGAGAAGATTGCATCTGCGGTCAATTTTTCCATGAATAGGTCCTTTAGATAGACAAGGTGTCCTTTTGCATCGCCGATTTCGGAGCGCGACCTACCATCCAGCTCAGTAGTCAAGGCGCTGGATTTCTGTGGTTCGAACCCAACCTCGGTTTGGGCAACCTGACGGTTTCCCGGACCTCGTGCTTCCTTCAGGTGACACGGTAGCTAGGCACCGAAAGGAGGTTCCAGCCGAAGGATTATTGCGATTCATTATTATTATTATTATTATTATTTGGTAGCGGAATAGCTCCTGAAAGCTGCCAGCAGATTGCTTTCGGTTGTCGGTGCTTCGATTGACCACGATCTCAGATTGCGCAAGCTGTATGTCAAACCTTTGGCTTTCGTCGACATGTCTTATAATCCTATAGATTTGTTTAGTTAAACGACGTCTAGTTCAAAGTTTTCGGGAACGTAAACAATGGCATCCCCGCGCCAAGCGATTTGGTTGGTATTCGAAATTTTGAAGGCCGCGCCGTTGCAGCGAGCGAAATCACGTTTTTTTTCAGTTGGAGTACTTTGTGTTCTTCTGTCCTCGTTATTTCCTACTGAATTGTGCCCTTGTGCCAGGTATCGTGAGAGAGCTCGTCGACAACGTCTCGCTCGCGGTGATGTCCCTGTCGCTAGTGAAATGGAAACACAGCAGTCAAACAACCACGGAAACGTCACCAAGTCTACTAGTAATCAGCCGTCGTCGGTGACCGACACCGAGCGTCTGGGTGTCTCAACATACAATCTGCGCCGAAAACCACCGGCTGCGAAAGCCGATGATAATCATTTAAGCGCTTTAGTGGAAAAAACCGCGGATGTTGCACAACTGGAAGATCTTGCGGTGAGTCTGCGTTCATGTTGGACACTGTGCGATATTTTTTCCCATGCGACCCAAGTGAATGATTCTCTTACGGTTACTGGACGTCGGACGTCGGACGTAAAGTACTGTGGTCTTCTATATATTCTTCACCTTTGTACTCGCGCAAACAGCCATTTTAATTTTGCAGAATGTCCTTGACACTGTCTGTGCTGAGCTTCGAAGCACACAGAACCGTGGAACTGTAATCGCAACCACAGTGACTGTGAATCCGCCCAGTTACCACGGCATGCTTTTTAGACACGTAGGAGAGTAATTACTTTTTACGGTTTACATGCATACAGAGGCCGATTGCCATAAGAGAGGATAATAGTTTAAATCAAGCCCAACTTGCAATGTTCCGTCATATATGTGCGCATTGCGGCACTCACTTCTGCATACCTTAATAACCCATTGTGTTTCAAGTATTTTGCAGCGTTCCGTCTGTGCCTCATCACTTTATATTTAGTGTTCTACTCCGGTATTCAGTCTCCGACCGCCACATCTTCCTTCATGCATAAACGCCTCTTTCCAGTGGAAAATGGACCAACTGAGGGAATATAGCCCACAAGCTTGTCAGGTCAGCTTGGTGACGTGTCATCTTAGGCTCTGAACCCACCACATCCATCAGGCTAAATCAGCAGCAAAAACCTGAATGGGTGGAATGGCCCTGTTTCGTACACTGATGGAATGCGCGGAACTTTAGGGTAGATAGCTCGCGACTGTCATTCATCATTTTCTGAAACAAAAAACCTATTTTTCAGCCTTCATACGTATTCGGCGTATTCTTCCTCCTCCACATCTCTGCGATCCGATGTCACTCCAGAACCTCATGGTCACTGCACAAATCTATTGTTCTATGAAGCTACTCGTCTTTTGTGAGTAGTTGAAACGTGGTCTCAAAATAAGCCTCACTCCGTGCTAAGCTGTCTACCTTTTTCCTTACAGTCCTTGGGTTTGGACAATCTGCCGGTTTATGACAGTCATCCGTGTGATGAGCCACCTGATCTTAGCCTTCTTGCCCAAGTTGAGGAGGAATTCAATCTAGCGAACGGATCTGACGGTGGTTACCCTTGTCACATTTGTCACCGGGTATTTTCAAAAGTCAAGAGCCGCAGTGCGCATATGAAATCCCACAGTGATCGCTCTAGTAACCATAACACAACAACAGTTCATACACGGACACCAACTCCATATGCCAAGTAGCGGACGAAAATGGTTGTCTAAGTCCTTGTATCTGATTTGTTTCATGTATGTTTCGACCGCCGTTCTTTGTCAATATTCGTCACTCCGTTGAAGGACTGATATTTGCTATTCTCACCAGCGTTTGTATTGTCCTCTGCGAGTTCAGCCCACACACACACACAGCTGTGCATGTGATTGTATTTTTCGTTTCATTGTCCGCCACTGTGCGATTGTGTGATTCCCCTCTACCTTCCTGGTGTGCACTTCCTGTGCACACCGTTTCGGACCGTAGACAGACGTTTCCAGTAATTGATCATCATGCCGTAACTACGAATGGGCTGCAGTCTTCAGTGTGACCCAATGATTCATCAGCGCCTAACATCTTGTCATTATCTGCTACATGTTACTCACCTTAATTTTCCCATTTGTATTTTTGATACACACACACACACACCTGTTTCCCTTTTACGATGCAGAATGTCGTTTGTTTTCTGTGTACCATATGCTCGTGCCCCCCACAAACAAACAAATTTGATTCAGATTGTCACACTTCGTGACCCCAGTCAGCCCACTCCGATCGACTCCCCCTAGAATTGACTTTCTATTGTGAAGATTTTCTACAATCAATTTTGTGTGTGATCATTATCAGATTCGTTAAACTAACGCGCCCCTGACTTTGGTTCTCTGTGATCCACCACAGCCCTCATTTTCCGCGCTTGCCTTTACTTGCATGTACCGTCATTAATATGTCTTTTTTTAGTTATGCTTTCTTGGGGTTGCGCCCTACTCAGCTGTTTGTACAAGGTCAGGTACCTACCCACACAATAGCGCCGTATTTTTTCGCCCAGAGATTTTTTCTCGCGCCCCACCCTGATCTATCCATCCAGCTGTCTGTGTAGCCAAAGGAGGTCGGTCAGTCCAGCCACCTCTTTCGGCCGCTGCTGTGTGAATCTGCTTTCATTGTTTTATTGCTTTATCTGTCCACTATATACTATTCCCTCCATCGGACCGTCACCTGACTGACTCCCAGTCGTCCGGTTCACAGTGTTACTCCTATTGTGGCCTATGTGTGATTCGCTAGAATGATCAGTAAAGTGCCATCGAGTTTTTAACTGTCTTTTTCAAACAGCACACTAGCCTGTATAATACTAATTCTCATAATCTGGAATATTGTCTTTCTCATCTACCCGGTTGTCTGACACCTGTCTGCACCTGTGTTCTTCACACCTATTCCGACGGCGGATAACTCTAGTTCCCGGTCTCTTTTATCAGCCTTCCCTTCATTTCACCAGATTTCTAGATCATCCAGATTTTCGAGCATTTTAATAAAAACATTTTTGAATACCACTATGGGTGCTTACGAGATTTGGGCTCAGTGACTCTTTGCCTCTTCGTTAACCCAACCGACCCCGATCTCCGTGATTCACGCCTATGCGCGACGTTTTTGTCGACACATCATCTCACTCAGAGATGGAGTGTCCGTCCGACTCTTATTGTCTCCTTTGATTCCCCTTCCTTCCTGCCTCTGCTCCTGCTTCAGTTCCGAATCACCTTTCCACCCGACTTTACTCTGAGTAATCTGCACAATTCTGTGTTAATTTCATCCGCCCCCGCACTTCACCTCACATCTGTCCGCTTTGTCTGTCTGCTTTCTTTAGCCATTGGTTGTTTTCCCCGCTTAAAGAAACAAAAAATAAGTATTCGTCCTGTGTTGCACTGGCTTCGCTCGTTGTGTTTTCAACTGCGGGTGGGACATGGAACATGGTTCATGGTGAATAGCTCGAACAAATAACTTGATCCACGTCTTCATGATATAAATAACAATCAAAAAGGTATTGTGAACATTGTAGAATTTAGGGCAACATGGCGGATTACGCAAAACCGGATTCTGTCGCTACTGAAATCCACACATGCCAAGTCGGTAATTCAGACAATGGAATGCACAGGTGGGACAGCAGAACTGTGACAAACATCTAGACAGTGGTAAATAACGGATGACTTGTATGGACGAACTCGGTATACTTCGGTTGTTAAGGCGCGAACTTACTCACCGGAAGGTTCGTGGTTTGAACTCAACCCCGACTGCTTTTGTCTAGACTTGAGCAACTTCGCATTATCTCACCCTCGTTCATCCTTCGGTTGGTAGGCAGCCAAGCACCGAAAGGGTGCTACAGCTGAACGATTATTATTTATTTTGTAGAAGTAACACACTACTCATAAGGTTCCTGAAAATCCCTTGACGGCGCGCGACCGATTTAACCCAAGTTGCACAAAATTCGACAAACACACTCATTTGCATACGGATTTGGTTTTCACGCGGGAGACTCAGGTGAACCTCTCGTTTATGATGTTCTTCGTCAACTGAATTTGCTGCAACAGGCCGCCTCACGTTTCAGTCGGTACGGTATTTGAGGTGTCGCAATACATTGCATAGAAGTGACACACCACGCATAAGTTTGTTGAAAACTTTTCGGCAGCCCATGATCTGTTTCGCCCTACCTCATGGTCCCCAAGAAGCGTGGTTCGGTGCGTTTTACTTGAGCTAGTCACAACACCTGGTTGACTCCAAGCTACCGGTCTGACTGGCTCTCAAACAGAGCGCACCAATCCAAGTTGGGTTACAGCCCACCAAATCTGAGCGCAGAAATAAACATGAAAATTAAGAGGCAGACATGGAAAGGGCCGATCGCGATTGTCGTAGGATAAGCACGTAACGGTCACTGGAACTCCACACAAAACAATATGGAATACTGGAATGACAGCAGGTGAGATAATTTGGAAAGCCCCGATTGCTCATCACCTCTGATGATGTCATGCTGTCGATGATGATCAGATCTGATCACATTGATTTATGTGGGTAATCATCAGACACTCGTCCAGCGATGGTAAATACTTGTGTTCAGCTCCCTTACAACCATGGAGGAAAAGAACCCTGGTGAAGAGTACAAAGGAAGGGGGTCGATGTCCCCAGGGGACATAACTGGTGGATTTGAAGGTACCTGCATCTTCCAACGGCAGTGCGGTAAACACCTGTCCATGATCACGTTCCCGTTCAACAACGCCGTTAGTGCGACACACGAAGGACCTTTGCGACTTTACTGGAGGCGTTCTACGGAAACCCGATCCTATTTGAATCCTTTATCAACAGAGACCACTTCGGTGAAGTAATCTTACGCTGGTGGATTGCTTTCGGTGTTGTGCACCCTCCAGGAGAATGACCCTCTGCACAGCGATCTGTTCTTAGGATGAAGTAGGAAATATATATTTCCGTCCCCATTTACATACTATGATACCGCCTTGCAGATGTACGCTCTTTCATGGTGGGATAGTCAGTCGAGATTCACCTTGTGGTTTAGTTACTTCAATTCCCGGGACGTGGTTCAAGTATGATAAAGGCTCTGATGCATTTGTCTGGTCGGGGAACACTGGACTCTTTTATGTGGTCGCATCAACCTGTGAGCATTCAGAACATTGCTGTGCTACCTCAGCAATCCTGGCACGGTTGCTAGTTCTAAATGCAACCAAACAAAATTGGTGAGTTCCGTCCATCCAGTTGTTTCCTTGTTAGTGAGCACCAATCGCCTGTAACTTGAGGCCCGAGCGGGCCACTTAATTGAAGGCCGCACACAGGCGCGCATAAATCTGCCCCTGTCGCTTTAATCTGTGCATTTGAAAAACTGATCACATTACCACGATCAATAAGCAGCTGAAGAAGAAGAAGAAGAAGAAGGATAACTTCACTGGATGAGTGAAACTTCCTTCTAATAAGTCGTCACTCGATTGGCTAGTCAACACGTGACCACATGATGCGATTTCCGTGATTGAAGGAATAGTGGCGCTATTTCCTGCGTAATTAGCAGTTAATAGCACAGTCACTCGTGGTCAAACAATTAAGTGTTCAACCACTGGCTGAAAGGTTGCAAGTTCGGAAGTCTGAGGTTCGTGATATCCGCACTCCTGATGGCTCTCAACAAGGATGAAACAACGATAGAGTGCTTCTCGGCTTTTCAACGCAAACTGCCTTCCCTGATAAGATGATAGCTCTATTGAACATTCTAAAGTTGTATCACCCCAACGATCCAGGGCATTTCTACAAACTCACCACGCACCCGAACACATGGAACCCCGTCTACTCGAGTGATCATCAGCAACATCATCGTGTATCGATGACCTAACCGAAAGCAGATTCGTTTATTCAACCACGGCGCCATGCAGAAGTTATACGACCAGCAACCGACCAATGCAGCGTCTGCTGAGCATCATTTGTCATGGAACGTAATCTACATAGACGCACCTTCGGACCCCGAACGATAAAGTAAATGGTTGCTGTCGGGACTGAAACAAATGGATAGACAACCGTGTGTCGCGGTCATTCCATCAGATTGGAGGGTTTTTCAGCCGATTACGAGGGAAGAATTAGACATTGTGATACAGACGAGAAAACGCCTGTGCAGTTTGGATAAGCTCACTGTAAAGAGTGCTTCGTTGCTTAGTGAGTTAGACACCCAACGACGAAATTAGGTTTTGCAACGTTTTGCCTCAATAAAATACACTGCAATATCTCGAATGGGGCAGTCCCATTTCAAACATGAGGCGGCTTTGCGCAGCACACTCAATTTAAAAAGACTAACAACTGGGATTCACATGAGTCTCCCGTTAAAACCAAATGGTAAGCGTACAAAACAGTGTCCTTCGAATAAAGCAGGTGGTCCGACAGAAAACCAAATCCGGATGCCCGGACAAACAGATGCTTTTTGCCAAGTGAGAAAACCGTTCTTTCAGTCATCACACCAAAATTGATGAAATCATTGGTTAGCCAGATTCATGCGCAAAGTCATTCTCATACACTTGTTGTTTAGGCAATTTTTCAGCTCCACACAGTTCACACCGAAATTCCTGGGGTCATTGTGGATGTGCACAATGGAAGCGCTCCTCATAACACTGCTCTTGTGTGTGTGTATGTGTGGTAAGGCGTGGGCGTGGGTCGCGCATTCTCGCGGCCAACGACGTATCTCCTCTCTCCAAACTAACAAAAACTACATCGCTGGAAATTCCGCTGAAAGAAAATACGCACACAGTGACCGATGAAGTGTACCACAAAGTGAAAAAACAACAAGCTTTGCCTCAGTGACGGAGGGTGAAATTTCAATGATCGTAAATTTCAACTCAGTAATGAGTAGGACGCGACTTCATGTTTCGAACATTGAGTGAGATTCCTCAAGCAATACAGAAGACACAATGCTACAATTAAACATGAAAATAGCTGAGTTGAATCGATAAGACACGTTGATCGATCAAATTCAAGTACTATTCACATGATGGTGAGATCGCTTGTCTCAGGAGGATGGTCGCACACATTTCTTGGGGTTGATGATAACACACTCAACTCGAGTATCAGATGTCCGCAGTTCAAAGCCCGGCACTGCCAACGATATACATTGTTGATCAGCTCTTATAAGAGCGGAACTCAAGTCCCTTTGGTGTCGACTCACCAGAATGACTGCACCAGGACAGGAGGGCGACTGTTGTTCAGACGAGGGCGTTGTCAGCACGAATTCGACAAATCTTGCAACCACATACAATCAATAAGAATATAGTTTCTATCGCTCTGTCCCACGGAACACGCAGTGCACTAAACCGATCCGTCCAAAGTAGGACTTTGATTTTTCACACGCTGGAGACGACGGGCTACACAGGAATGCTCACCGATTAGGAACTTTACCGATGACCTAGTTCTGACCAATAACACGTTGATCCAACTGAGCTAGGATATCGGGAACCACAATTTGTAATGTGATATTTGCATTTTGCAATTCGCCTTCAAGCCCCAATATATTTAGGTGAAAGGAATCTACAAGTATCGATCGGTTTGTTCGTAATATGCTTCCCAGAATTTGCTGGTAGATCCTGAGTGGTCAGCACAGCTTCGGGAAGTGCGAGTAGGCTTTCGAATGCCATTCTCAGTCTCATTCGATCGACAAAGGTCGTCCGCAGTCACTCTGTCCAGTTGGTTTCACACTAAACCACAACGAATATTGTGCCGGGTGAATAGTTGGATGAGACATTGTTCAGAACAGCGGAAAACAGAGGTTGCTAATATTTTGGTGTCGACATCATGGTAGTTCGGGTGCGTTTACTGGTGAAAGGAAGAAGGCCTTCGCTGCGGAGTTGTCTATTTGAGAACACCAACTTAACAGTTACAGACTATTGGACAGGGGAGCAAAACTCTCATATGCACCTCGTTTACAAAACTGAATATCCACCTTCTCCTTGAACGCGTCTTCCCGAACTTTTTCTGGATATTAATTAACTGCTACTCAACTGCAAGCAAATGCTACAAAGAGACTCCACAAATTCCGTAACAGATCTCACTTTTCAAGAGACGCAAAGCGGATTTACGAGAAGACGTACTACTCACATGCCTCATCAGTAGTATCCACTGTTACACTGGTAGTTGATCAGATGGTCGCTGATCTTGTCAATTGGTTTAATCGCAGGCTATCTGATTTACCACCAGGAAGTGACCTGCGTTGTCAAATCAGAATCTACAAGAACTGTGTACGACCATCCTCCTGAGACAAGCGATCTCACCATCATGTGAATAGTACTTGAATTTGATCGATCAACGTGTCTTATCGATTCAACTCAGCTATTTTCATGTTTAATTGTAGCATTGTGTCTTCTGTATTGCTTGAGGAATCTCACTCAATGTTCGAAACATGAAGTCGCGTCCTACTCATTACTGAGTTGAAATTTACGATCATTGAAATTTCACCCTCCGTCACTGAGGCAAAGCTTGTTGTTTTTTCACTTTGTGGTACACTTCATCGGTCACTGTGTGCGTATTTTCTTTCAGCGGAATTTCCAGCGATGTAGTTTTTGTTAGTTTGGAGAGAGGAGATACGTCGTTGGCCGCGAGAATGCGCGACCCACGTCCACGCCTGACCACATACGCGCCAAAACACACACACATACACACACACACAAGAGCAGTGTTATGAGAAATGCTTCCATTGTGCACATCAACAATGACCCCAGGAATTTCGGTGTGAACTGTGTGGAGCTGAAAAATTGCCTAAACAACAAGTGTATGAGAATGACTTTGCGCATGAATCTGGCTAACCAATGATTTCATCAATTTTGGTGTGATGACTGAAAGAACGGTTTTCTCACTTGGCAAAAAGCATCTGTTTGTCCGGGCATCCGGATTTGGTTTTCTGTCGGACCACCTGCTTTATTCGAAGGACACTGTTTTGTACGCTTACCATTTGGTTTTAACGGGAGACTCATGTGAATCCCAGTTGTTAGTCTTTTTAAATTGAGTGTGCTGCGCAAAGCCGCCTCATGTTTGAAATGGGACTGCCCCATTCGAGATATTGCAGTGTATTTTATTGAGGCAAAACGTTGCAAAACCTAATTTCGTCGTTGGGTGTCTAACTGAATAAAAACTTGTCATGGTCCATTTCAGTGAATGTTGTTCCCCACGACCGAAAACATCTTTGTTATCCTGGAGGTTACCGTAGCGAAACATCGGTGTTGAACACTGATGTCATGCTGCTGATGATGGTGATGATGATATTCTGAAGATAGGCCTACTCTGATGCGAGGAGAAGAGAACGTTCAACAAAGTGCTGGCCATCGAGTGGTTAACCTTTTGCTCGTTACTTCTACTGAATGACCTCTTTTAATCGGGCTGCATTTTCCTCTAAAAAACCGAAGGCAGCAAAACTCGGGAAAATTTCCTATTAATTCAGTTGCATCGTTCCAACTATCTACATAGAGCTTAACTTAGACGAATGAAGAAAGGAAGTTATTTATATGACATTTTAGCTCTAATTTCAGTTAATATCTTTGGTGATTCTCTCTCTAGATCTGTGATGACTTAAGGGTCCAAGAAGTAAAAGCTTCTTGATAGTTACATGAAATTAGTCGTCAAATGGCAGTCTTATTAACCGGCCTAATTTTGTGAAGTATTTTCGGTCACCTTGAACAGTATCTTCAGTTGATTTGGTGCGACGAGCCGAAATTGCTCGTTTGGGAAGGCGAACGTTCTCTAACCTGAGTAAGGATGAGTTTCCCATGGGATTTTCTTATAGCTTAACTGAGACGAGCGAGTAGGATAGCATTTTTACCGAGGCAGAACTTCCGTGAATGGAACATACAGGTTTGTTCTAACCGGTACACAAATGTATGTGCATCTCTGATCTGTGTTATTCCAAAACAAAGACGAGAAGGTTGACGTACTCCGACGAAAGTAATCACGAACGAGTGCGCCATACGCACATAGGTTGTGCGGTACAGGGAAACGATGAACCCTCTGTTGGAAACCCAAGCAGACCACCGAGATACGTGAACTGATTTCTGTGAGTGAATTAAGCTCTCAATCAAACGGAACTCGCTGGAAGTAACTGGTGGTGAAACACGGACCTACCGGACCCAGGATCATTGTTTTGTTGTTTGTGTGGTTTTCTCAGTGATCGTTTCAGTCACGTCCAGTGCACGTGGCAATTTTTCAGGTCGCAGTTAGAGTACACATAGCAAGCATTTCTGAATTCAACGAGAGTGCAGACCACGCATTCCTGTCGGTAATGCGCCCCTTCTCAGAAAAACTTCAATTTTGTATAACATCTAGCCGTGAGTTTCACTGAGGTATGCCTTATAGCGGTTAAAGGACAATGTGATCACTACCGGAGAAATTACAACACACAGAGAAGAACAGAATTGCTATCAGTGAGACAGATAGGATTTTCTAGTAATCTGATACGCGGTTTGTGGTACAGGTGACGTTGTACTTATCAATGAAACGCGGACAAGAACATGCCGGGGACATTCAATTTAATTGAACACGGAAACGGAGGACACAACCCAGTCATGCTACACTTCGATTCTGTCTCTTGAGCTGCGTTTCAAAACTGTTCCATTACCTTTAAATGTGGAAGTAGTCGATGCAGTCCTGTCGGTCCGTCAACTTTGAGTACTGTTCACGTGACAGCCTGATCGCTTGCCTCAGGATGATGTTCCCACACAGCGTTTGTCGATTGTGATTTATAGCTAATGCTTAGCTTTACCAAATGCAAGAACGTTCGATTTTCTCTGGCTATGTGTCGATGCCGTGGATGTTATTCTGCTGGTCAATCTGTTGCACCAGCGTTGAACAATTTGATGTTGGAAAAAAGGAAACCTCGACTTCTCAGCTTTTCATGTTTCAACAAACATTGCATCAATTGTGAGAACTTTTGATAGGCAGTGTGGGGGGGCACGGTATAACACGCTTGGGACCGTGGTCGGAGGCAGCTTTGTTTTGCCAACCACAGTTTCCCACCGTAGTCATATCTTAGCCGCATGGAGCAGATATGGAGACGAATACTGCTCATGAATCAAGCCGCAATTCACCCGAGTACTGGTCCGTTTTTGCGATTCGGTGAATGGGACACCCGCTCCTTTCGTTGGGGCGGGGGGTACACTGAGTGTAGGAGGTTGAAACTCGGGTATCCGATACAGAACCGACCACCGTTTGACTTCAACAGGTTCCTCACCTTCATGTCAATCAAACTGTCTGAAGCGTGGTTGGGAAGAGCACCTTCTTCGAAAGCGAAGTAAGGAAAGTTTTATTTGGTGCTCATCCGCATCGAAGTGTCATCCACTCACCGTGGCGGCGAAATTTAGAATAGAACAACACTACTCTATACCGTAATTTGGCGTTTATTTTTAAGGGTATGGTCACAAACATGAAAACTAAGTACAAGCGATCGATGTGGAAGTGTTACAGGAGCATATCAGACAGAAAGAGGAACGTCCCGTTCAAAGTCGTGCCACCGACAGTTCCGGTCAGAAAAGATGCTGAATGCTCTTCAAAGCGCGATAAGCGCTAGCACAGTCAAGACTCGCACATCAGGCACCAAATGTCCCAGTCGTCAGCAAAGGCCAAACCATGCACTAAGGTGTCATGGAACTGCTATCCTAGTTGCGGCATCGACACTCCAAGAACGTCATCCATTGCCATGATGAACAATAATGGGGAGAGTGTATCTCCCTGACTCACACCTCTGTAGCAGTGAACCTCGGAACTGGGAGAACTGCTACAGCATTCTCATAGGACTTTGCGATGTATCGAACTGGAGTTGACGGTCCTCCAAACGCCCAGGCCGATCTGACGATTGTGTCATGCGAAACCGAATCAAATGCTTTCGAGATATCAACAGACGCCAAACCGGAATTAGAAGCAGTCGCTGAAGAGTGACGAAGCAGGGCATGTAACAGCGATGTAGCTTCCAACCAACCGTCTCGATGTAAAAATGCAAACTGGAGTGAGGGAAGTTTCACTCCACGGCTCTAGCGATCAGCAAGCACCGGACATGGAGATCGGTCTCAGTTGGTCCGGTGAAGTAGGATTTGGAACCCTCGGAGCTAGGGTAATACGAGCACGACACAGACATGGCGGACAACCTCCGGGTAATAAAAGTAAGTTGAAATAACCAGCGAGCTCGTTGGTATCGAATCGGCGGAGCATCTGGGCGTGCGCTTGTCCAGACCTCGGGACGAATCGCCCATTAAACAGATCGTATGGTCAATTTCCTCTCCTGCAACTGGCTCGATCAAACTCCAATCGGATGGTAGCACCGCGCGACTTGGCTAGCTATCCATGTGTTTTGGAACAGAGAGCACCTGTTTCCAGTACTTCTTGGCGTCCAGAGGTAGACTGCAGTTACTTTTGTGTAGATGCTTCCATGACCCATCGAACACCGCAGACGCTGAATCTTATCGTCTTTGGTGGTAAATGATCTGAATGGCGGCGTAGCTGGCTCGGCAGATCTGCTTTCGGTTGACCGGCATCCGATGGGCTAACTGACGACGGCGTCGGGATACAGTTTTCCAGGTGTGTGGAAATGTCTTCGAGGCGTGGAGGTCCAGAAGCGAGAGGAATCGCTCCGGTGTCATGATGCCAGACTGCAACCCTCGGGCAAATGCCAGAAGGTCAACACTAGCAAGTGAACTGTCAGCATGGGATTCAAAGAATGACACGGCGCAATCCATGGTTCACTTAAACCAGTCACTATAGTCATCGGCTTCTGACGAGTAGGCCGCTATTTGACCGATGGTTTGGTCAGGTCCACCAGATGATGATTCGTTCTGTTATGTTTGTCAGTTAAGCACCCGTAACCTGGTTTTGATGCTGATAGCCGATCGACCAGGAAAATACTGCTCTAATCTCGCGAACAGCGTGGTTCGCGTGTCACAAGACGGATATAACTTGTTAACCAGGCGCACGAGTGATTGTGACAGGTGGACACCGGAATTCTTCACTCGGCAGAGCTTATCTGTATTATGCTGGTTGGAATACGCGCGCCTGCATTGTAGACTCAGGCCCATCTTCGTCGGAAAAAGACGGGAACAACCAGCGCAGGCCAGTTGGGCGACCACATTCGTACGAGCTGCCGACATGAGATATTTACACTTTCACTGCCTTCGGTGGAATGATTTTGGGAAAACGTTTTTTTTACAACGGTGGTACAGATTTCAACGTGTTTTAATTGAGGGCACAGGCAATCCTGTACCGTACACGACATTTCCCGTCGAAGGTGTGCGGTGAGCGTTTGTCTGTCCACCCGATCACCACAGGTGTACCCAGGACTGCTTCTCAATGAAAGAACCTCATGTGGATGTGAAAATACCCCTCAGAGCTGCGTCCGGTTTCTTTGAAAGGATGACCATCATGGTTGTTTCGATCACCTGAAGAACACATAAACGATCGTTAGTGTCGTTTCGCAGAAATCGATGCATGCGTGCTTTCGTTCGATGGAACACTGGAAATGAAAAGATGGAGAGAGACAGATAGACAGACAGATAGGCAGGCAGACAGACAGAAGACAGACAGATAGATAGACAGACAGACAGATAGATAGATAGATAAATAGATAGATAGATGGATAGACAGACATATAGACAGACAGACATATAGATAGACAGACAGACAGAAGAGAACCGACTGCGGAAATCGCGAGAGTAGTGTGCTTTTTGGGGGGAATCGTATGCACTGGTGTCAGGCGGTCTCACCATTCATATGGATGAATTTTGGCCTTGCTAGTGAGCATGGCTCTGTGGAGGCTAATCCCGCAACTGCTGTCTCTCTGTCAATCTCATCCTGAATAGGGCGCACAATAGCTATTGATTCAGTTTTTCCGACTTCCTCGGAACTTAACCCAATCCATCCCTTCACTCGTAACAAACAGTGGGATGACTTGTTCAACCAGTTGGAACCATGCCTCTTTTCCATCTCTGATTAATGGTTTAATTTAATTTGATTTAATATGACTTGTCACAATCCTGTAAGTTCTGCTTGTTTTAAGTTCCAGTTAGTTATCGATGCTCAGATAGACGGTGCGAATGTATATTTGCCTTTTTTCGGGTACTACATCCCTCAAACGCACATTACGAGCCGCTCTGGACCACACAACTAGCCCGACCCGGCTGAGGGAGATACACCACCACACCTCTCATGTGATCTGTCAGCCAATCTATTGCGTGAAGCTTATACCTAGTTGGAGGACCAAAAGTATGCAGGTTTTCAAAATTGGCTGTTTGCGGAATCGTTGAACTGAGGCATCTCCGAGAAAAATCCACTACGAAGAGAGCACGTGGTTGATTTTAGGGAGCGTCGTGGAACCAAGTCACATTGTGCAAACGGGGACATGTTTGCCTGTTCAGACGTTGCATTTACATGCAGTAATGATAACACACTCAACTCGAGTATCAGATGTCCGCAGTTCAAAGCCCGGCACTGCCAACGATATACATTGTTGATCAGCTCTTATAAGAGCGGAACTCAAGTCCCTTTGGTGTCGACTCACCAGAATGACTGCACCAGGACAGGAGGGCGACTGTTGTTCAGACGAGGGCGTTGTCAGCACGAATTCGACAAATCTTGCAACCACATACAATCAATAAGAATATAGTTTCTATCGCTCTGTCCCACGGAACACGCAGTGCACTAAACCGATCCGTCCAAAGTAGGACTTTGATTTTTCACACGCTGGAGACGACGGGCTACACAGGAATGCTCACCGATTAGGAACTTTACCGATGACCTAGTTCTGACCAATAACACGTTGATCCAACTGAGCTAGGATATCGGGAACCACAATTTGTAATGTGATATTTGCATTTTGCAATTCGCCTTCAAGCCCCAATATATTTAGGTGAAAGGAATCTACAAGTATCGATCGGTTTGTTCGTAATATGCTTCCCAGAATTTGCTGGTAGATCCTGAGTGGTCAGCACAGCTTCGGGAAGTGCGAGTAGGCTTTCGAATGCCATTCTCAGTCTCATTCGATCGACAAAGGTCGTCCGCAGTCACTCTGTCCAGTTGGTTTCACACTAAACCACAACGAATATTGTGCCGGGTGAATAGTTGGATGAGACATTGTTCAGAACAGCGGAAAACAGAGGTTGCTAATATTTTGGTGTCGACATCATGGTAGTTCGGGTGCGTTTACTGGTGAAAGGAAGAAGGCCTTCGCTGCGGAGTTGTCTATTTGAGAACACCAACTTAACAGTTACAGACTATTGGACAGGGGAGCAAAACTCTCATATGCACCTCGTTTACAAAACTGAATATCCACCTTCTTCTTGAACGCGTCTTCCTGAACTTTTCTGGATATTCATTGACTGTTACTCAAATCCAGGCAAATGTCACAAAGGGACTCCGCCAATTCCGTAACAGATATCACCTTTCAAGAGATGCAAAGCAGAGTTACGAGAAGACGTACTACTCACATGCCTCATCAGTAGTATCCACTGTTACACTGGTAGTTGATCAGATGGTCGCTGATCTTGTCAATTGGTTTAATCGCAGGCTATCTGATTTACCACCAGGAAGTGACCTGCGTTGTCAAATCAGAATCTACAAGAACTGTGTACGACCATCCTCCTGAGACAAGCGATCTCACCATCATGTGAATAGTACTTGAATTTGATCGATCAACGTGTCTTATCGATTCAACTCAGCTATTTTCATGTTTAATTGTAGCATTGTGTCTTCTGTATTGCTTGAGGAATCTCACTCAATGTTCGAAACATGAAGTCGCGTCCTACTCATTACTGAGTTGAAATTTACGATCATTGAAATTTCACCCTCCGTCACTGAGGCAAAGCTTGTTGTTTTTTCACTTTGTGGTACACTTCATCGGTCACTGTGTGCGTATTTTCTTTCAGCGGAATTTCCAGCGATGTAGTTTTTGTTAGTTTGGAGAGTGGAGATACGTCGATGGCCGCGAGAATGCGCGACCCACGTCCACGCCTGACCACATACGCGCCAAAACACACACACATACACACACACACAAGAGCAGTGTTATGAGAAATGCTTCCATTGTGCACATCAACAATGACCCCAAGAATTTCGATGTGAACTTTGTGGAGCTAAAGACTTCCGTAAACTTCCACAGTATGAGAATGATTTTGCGCATGAATCTGGCTTACCAATGATTTCATCAATTTTGGTGTGATGACTGAAAGAACTGCTTTGTACTCTTACCATTTGGTTTTAACGGGAGACTCATGTGAATCCCAGTTATTAGTCTTCTTCAACTGAGTGTGCTGGGCAAAGCCGCCTCATGTTTTCGGATGTAACTTCCATACTCGAGATATTGCAATGTATTTTCTTGAGGCAAACTGTTGCAAAACCTAATTTCGTCGTTGGGTGTCTAACTGAATAAAAACTTGCCCTGGCCCATTTCAGTAAATGTTGTTCGCCCCCCCCCCCGGCCTAATGTTGTGAAGTGTGTTCGGTCACCTTGATCACTGTCTTCAGTTGCTGGCGAAATGTCTTTAGCGGCTGATTTCCGGCCAATTAGCCTTTCATGTTTTCAAATCTCTAGTTGTGTCGGTCGTCTTGCCCTCGCTAGTTTTCCACATCGCTAAGATACGTTTATTGATTCCTGTCAAATCCGTGAATCAAGTAGCTTGATGTAATCGAGGCACACTCAGTTAATTTTTCTCAGCCAACAACACCTCGGTGTTGTGATTAGCGTGATTGCTTGGGGGAGTTGAAGTCCCTCAAGGCAAAACTCGAGTCCACTTCTACCCCTCTCGGAAGCTGACTGACCGAAATAATTGTCTACCTTCTAGGACAGGAGGTGGATTATACAAACGGGCCGTGGGGTGGGGAAGTGGATGCGGAATCAGGTCATACACCTAGGTCCGGCATGCAGTCCAATCACAAGTATTTATTCGATGGGAGATGTGTTGTACATCGGAATCCGCTAGCTCCCCACACAGCTCGGCCCTAAATCCAAATCAAGTTTGACAAACTCATTGTTACGTTTTAATAACCGTGGTGGGACTGCGATATGTCGGACTGGTCCGATTTGCGTGGCAACGGTTCGTGTGTTGGTCTGTGTTGGTCACTACGGTCTGTGCGTGTACATCCTTGACCCGTAGCGGGTAGACGTAACCTGACGTAAATTGTCACAAATTATTCGCGTGTCAAGGTGTACTTTAGGGTCACATCAGCCTCTGGTACTTTCGGACATACACTGAAACGGCTTCGTGAATCATGACCATCAGGTACAGTGCTGCAACATCACAAGTTCACACCATAATACGGTCGTAAGATGTCAGTTCGAATTTTGTGTGCTCGGACCTTTTAATGGTACTGTCCTTCCTCAACGTGTTTCCTACGAATTCAGTTTGTTGTTTGGATCGTCACGGTTAGGAGAACCGAAGGACCACTCACTTATTGACCAGTTTTGAAGAAAAAATGTTAGAAAGCCAGTCACATTCGTACAGTCCGCTTTGTTTTCCATCTCCGCAATGTTATGCACCCCACGATTGTGGTGTTTTTTGTACCTGATAGTTTTGCATTCTCGTGTGTTTAACCGTTCAGTCTGTCGTAAACATGTACTAGTGAGAAATTTACTCACCGCATCAGCTCGGCCTGTATTGGATGAAAAGCGAGTTGTTGTTCGAACCCAATAACAAAACAAAGAGCAATTTATGCGACAAATTCCCCTAATGAACGGCTGATCTGAGAAGTGACACTGACGACCATGTTGTGTTGAGCAATATGGAGCAAGTTTTCATTTGATTTCCACTCAGATGCGATCACGTAGAACCGAAACTCAACGCTGGACGTCCATCGACATATTTTCATGATTCCTCCAAGTCCGCCCTTAGAATGGCGTCAGAACAACTTATGAAAATGTTAAGGTGTTTTACTACATAAGAAAATGTGGACATTCTACGCGTCGTTCATGCCGAAATTGTGCCAGATCAGTGTGTGTGATAGGACAACGCAATTCCTTGCGTTGTTCGAATTTTTGGTAGCGTGGCACATCTACTGTTTGCAAGCTAAACACTTGTTGGACCAGATCTTTGAGGAAACCTACGAGCAGCTATATCAATGCCCTACTGCACGTTTGAGGTCTTCTTAACGAGATGGCATAGTTGACTGTTTCCTACGCCGATTGTCATGCACCAATGTACACCACAGCCGTTCCAATCAATCATCACTCCTGATCAATTATCTTGGAAACAAATGGTCCATAATTGAAAAAAAAAACAAGTTTTGAGTTACACTTAGTTGTTCCGTTATCTTCGGGTAGAAAATTTAACTCAGAAGTTACTCAGCTCCGAAGGTTATGGGGAGAGCATGTGGCAAACCAGGCGCCTCTAGGTTAACAAAAGCTTCTTGGTGTAGAAGGCATCTACAGGACTTGCTATTAACATGTATTCACATTTGATCATATCTGACAGTTTTTTTTCACCACAAGATTTAGCTACTTCAAGTATATTCCTAGCCACTGTGTTGATGTTGATGGCACCAGTTTCCTCTCCGAGATAGCCACCGCGACTACAGACTGTTGAGGCACAAAAGCAACCAGAATTCGCCGCCCTCTGGTACTGTACTGTACTGTACTGTTCGTTTGGGTGTTCCATACGTTGAGGAACCATATTCCCCACACACTCATACCCACTCTCCATCCGCCCAGGTAACTACCTCTATCGTTCTAGGTTTCATACTTCCCGCACCAGGTGAGCACTAAGTAAACCAACTAGCGTCGGTCGTATTATTATGCAACCTACCCTTTGCGTATCCTAGCAATTGCATATTCATCTTGTTGAAGAAAAGTACTCATAAGGTTACTGAAAGATCTTTGAGTAGTTTCCTTCAGGAAAATATAATGCGATATCTCGAATATCGCATTTCGAAATGAAACATGAGGCTGCAAATGTACAGCACGTTCAGTCGAAAAACATCACAAACGAGAGATTCAGCTGAGATTGAATTGGGTTTCTCGTTGAAACGAAATTGAAGCTATAGCACAGCAAGTTCAAAGTCAAATGCGCGCCAAAATGTGAGAAGGGCGATTAATAAAAACAAACCGCGACGAAATGAAAGTAAATTAGGGTGATTTTTGGTTTGAGCATATATACGACAAAATGCAACATCTTGGTGTGAAAAATATCTACTTCACCCGCAAAGGTTTTTCAGAAAAAAAGCATTTGGGGCCCAGGATCACCCTCGGGGACTGCGTTTGTTGCGTTTGATTTGCAAACATTCATGTCCGCTCGCTCCCGTCGGCACGTATGCACGCGCGCAACACACGTCCATGTACACATGCATGCGACACACACACGCACCAGCGCACACACACGGACGCACCAGCATTTCGATTACATCGATCAGTTCGACTGTCGCTCATTTGAATCCCGTTGTTTTGATTGATCGGTGTCACATGTCTGATTTTCGTCTGCCATGCGGATGTTGGGCTGTGGCCCGAGTGCATCAAACTCTGTTGTGGCACCGCGGTCTTCTGAGAAGTCCAATTTTATGGGAACCAACGTACCTCAGCTAACTACGCAAGTGAACTATATTGTAATATGCAGTTGACAGGGATTTCGATCTCTTATTGCCAGACTGTGAGTACTGCTGGTTTTATGTTGTATTTTCCGCTAACTCAGTGATGCATGGATCCTAGGCCCTCTGCAGGCATTAGATAGATTATTCAATAAAGGGATTCGTAGCTAGCGAGGTTTATGGCAATTTAGGTCCATGTGAGGCCATATCAATGTATGGGATGCTCCTGCGTGAAGAATGGTTGCCAAGATTAGAGTTTCAGGTTCTCGCATGCGAACGTGCACAGTCGTCTGGGAGACTTAGATAAACACCAGAGGACAATATGATATTTTCTTTTGATCAGTAAGAGAGCCATTTCAGTATGGTTTGTGGTAGTTATCGAAAGAGGGAAAATCCCATATGGTGAAAACTGTTGCCAAGATGATGGTATTGATTCTTATTTTGATGATTTCTCCATTGGAAGAGAAGTGAATATTCTGACTGCTCTTGAGTAGAAAATTTGAAAATTTTGGTTCCCGCCTCTGAGTGTTCTTCGCTGATGAGTTCACTGTACTCTGGGCTGTGAATGCATATCTTGCAGTAAGCCTGAGAAGTTGATTATTGTTACGTTCCAGACATCTAGAAAAAGACTTCTACGGGTCATCGTGTACCTGAGACTGGGTCGTCATTACCTGCTTCCTTAAAAAGAGCATATATCAGACGCAACTGATTCAGACGTTTTCTCGCAGTAGGGTATTTGATACATCCATATACGCTGAAGTACTACGACCGGTGTGATTGGTAGGTTAAACCCTCAATGTAAGAAAAACCTAGGAATGAGTCGCTGTCCAATGAAACGAAGCAATAAGGTCTTTAGGTTTAATAAATTGAAGGGTTAGAGAAAAACACTCCGCACGTAGGAGAAAATGCATTTCACAACTATAATTTGGATATCAGTGGTGATTGTAACCCTTCAACAAACTGGTATGTTCACACTGATTTCTCTTTATGCATTGGATGTTTGTGAAAGTGGACTCGTGCATTGGGGTTTGACAGAAATACAGAACCTGAATATACTGTGACGCTCTAATCAAATTCGTTCGTCTGATGGTTTCTTTTTGAGGATCCCTATTCCAAGTTCATCGGTATGCTCTATCATTTGTCGTCCAAATCGCGCCTGTTGATGCACAAATGCAAGTTACCTGAGTGGGTATTTGTACCAAAGGCAGAATGCTGTTTAATTAGAACATAAAGTTGGCGCAAACTCGCGAAATGTGTCTGACTGATACGCCCAAACGAGAAGAGTGAAATCGGTCTTAGGCTGTCGAAGAGTTTCCAGCAAACTTATGAGTTGTGTGTTAGGTTTAGAACGTTGATTTGTTTATCACTTTCTCGAATTCTGTCAACCCCATTCCTGAAAATTTCTGCTATGGCGCCAAAGGTTGATTCACTGTCCGTTCAAATGAACAATCGCTCGTACAATCACTTCCAAGCAGAGGTCCTGTAAACGTAACGCAAGCGTTTATCTGATCAAGGTTTATGACAGAGGACAAACAGAGGAGTGTGTGGACATGCGTGTGTGTGAATGTGCGTCTGGATAATCGCGTGCGAACAGAGGAAGAACGCTGCTTCCGTTTCCGCAGCTATTGCGACTGAAAGAATGAGAAAAAAAGCTTGCGAACTGCGTGAGAACAGACAATGGCGAGGCTGCAGTGGCCATTTTCAGCAGTCAGGCGCTGATAATGTGCGTTTTTGAAACAGAAGGCTTTCTTTGAACCGAACTACTTTGATGACCAAACTCAAGAGCGATGGTCGTTTCGGAAGGGCGAAAACACTCTCATCGAAAATTTACCAGTCTACTTGGAGGAAACAAGAATAGATCTTTATTGTGATGAATATTTAGAGGCTAGCTAAAATTGCGGCTCACTTGACACCCACACGTATCGGTCCAGCCAGCACAGATTTGTTGGTGCGGATGAAAACATGAGAAAGCCACATTTGAACTGATCAAAATCTCGACGGAAGAAAGTTTGAAAATAGTTGGTTTATGGACCGCAATCATCAAACAAAATACGGAGACATTTTTCGTTTCGGCCACAGCAACCCAATATCTTCAGATTCGAGGCTAGATCAGTGGCCAGTGTGATAAAGGGATTTTTAATAGCTCTGACTTTATGCAACACTGCAATGTCAGCTGAGGCTGCGGTTGATCAACTCAGGGGGAGATGATATGAGTGGCTACAAGAACGACGATGCAAATTTCTATTTTGCATTATAACAAAAGACCAGATCACTTCCTCGAGCAGTATCAAATGAATTGGCACAGTGTGGAAGCAAAAATGCTGCAGGCAGGAGTTAAATTCACAACCATAAGAAAAAGCTGTCCCCTGTATAACCGATGGGTAGGATACGTGAATATGGGAGTCGCTAGTGATGCCCATTTTCAAAATGGTGCTCGCGGTCAGTGTGGAATAGGTGGATCCATTTGTTGATACATAGAAAGTTATTTAGATCGTTAGGTTACTGGTGCTGTAGATAGAAGATTCTCTAACTAGCTGGATAGCCATTCATTCAGACTTGCGTAAAGTTATGCAACGGAAGATTGACAAGGCACACTTACACATACATATTTAGAGAGATCAATATTCAAGTAGATATATATATATATCGACAAATTTGTAATTATTTGGACGGCTAGCACTGTGGAAGTACATCAGAAATATAGTTGAATATGAACTAGACAACTGGCAATTACTGCTTTGGTTGGCTCAGCATTTTTCTTTTCTGTTTCAATTTCTGTACGCCTTGGATAGTTTCGCAATCACTACAAGACGCCTCCGGTTCCAGTGAGTTTCTATTTATTATTGAATTGAACTTGAGTGTACGCGCTCCACCCGGCACACCACCAGCCAGTTCTGAGCAATTCGGTTCCATGTTGAAACAAGTAACCCCATCCTGCTAATCTAACGGTTAGAGATGAGGTAGCCAGATCGGGTGACATTCACGATCAATTAGGTGACGCCATTGAAGGGGAAGACGATTAGGCAAGACACAGCAACCGTCAGCGTAGCGAGACTGCGAAACAGATCAATGCAGTATTTACACCTGAAAGATGATGTAGCCGATCAATCAGAGTAGATTAACCGAAAAACTATGAGCAATTTACGCTGAAAAGCAAAATGCTTCGCCTGATGATCTGACGCCTGTTGAACTGTTCGGTGATCTGGAAGCTAGCTTGCATATGATCGTAAATAGCGAGGAAGACACAGCGCCCCATGATGGGTCAGTTACACAAACATGCGGATTTTTACGCCGATTTCAAGGACTACCGGGGATCTGACGAGCTTAGCGGGTAGACAGCAGTTTTCCTCGTGATTTCGCTGTACCACTCGCTGTACCCCTTGATTCGTGCATAGCAATGTAGATAGCATAGTTCAAATTCCAAAACAAACAGAGAAAATAGAGACAATAAGAGGTCAGAAAGTGAGAATCACAATAACACCCAACAATCGCTTGCAGAAAACTGCCGATTTGTGGACGAGTCTTTAATTAATGACCGATCAAGTGAGTGCAATGCACATTGACCAACACGCTAGCGTGTTGCTGGAATCTGGTGTCGCACCCACTCACACTCCGCATTATCGAAAATGTGTGCAGGTCGAGCTGATGATTGCAAGCGTGCCATTTATTGTGGTCACCAATTCCCCACCTAGACATTGGTGCAAATGAAAGAAACGGAACTTGAACGTGTTTGGCATGGATGAACATAAGGATAGGAGAGCAGGAGCCCCCGCTGTGTATTCAAAAACTGGGGGACGCCCGCACGAGCGGAAAGGCACGTCGACAGACGCATAATCATAACCATTTACAGGACCGGAAATCACAGTGTTGAATGCTCTAGGCGTTTTTTCCGTTTATCACCTATTCCCCTTTGATTGCGCATGCGCTTATCAACTTACCTAGGTGGTAGTGGCAGCGACGGAGCCGGTAAGTAATACTGCGGTGTGAAATGAAATTATCTGGTTGTGAGGCACGAGGTGTTTGTATGAGATCATGCGTGCTGAAAAACTATCTCGGTGAGCAATAAACGATTTGGCATATTCTAGGGAATACAGTCTGTTCTGAATTGGAAAATCCAATCCTTAATTTGAAGAAAGCAAATTAGAACACGGTGCTTTAAAACAAGGGAGCTTAGCAGGTAGTGAGTTGCAATGATTTCATTTCGATTTGGATATAGTTGTGTAAATGTAGGTTGACAAACGTGTAAGTGAATATCTAGGCACATTTATACCTTCATGAAGAGACTGGACCTTACCATGTTGTGATGTTTCGTGTGACTCCGCGACCCACTGAGCGAAACTGGGTTGTCCTGACGACACTCACAGCGTCTTCCAGACCAGGTTGGTCAATGTTTAGAGGTCTGACTAACAATCAGACCTCTTGGTCCTTCAAGTTGGGTGTTGGGACATGTATGACGACTTGTTCTGTAAACATTGTAATTCCCTTGCGTTTCCCGCCAAACTCGGCTGTCTTGCGGTCAGACTTTTAAGCCAAACGTTTCGGTTGAAGACCGTAACTCTCCTCATGTCTCGGTGTGGGCGCCCTGACAGTATTCCAGCCCACCTACAACTATGATTTGCGCAGATACAAAGAACATCACGCCCCACCGGCCTTCGCGTGGTGCGATCAGCCAGGTCACCTTACTCACTGCATACAGCATGCTGGGTGGGCGAAAACAGGCTACTGCAGACGCATCCTTCCTTTCAAATTCACACTCTCTTCCCCATCCCCTCCTATCAATGAATATAAGTTTGTGGACGCAGGACTTGGGACCGGTGGCTCAGTTCGTCCTGTATCTTTTTTCTAGGCAACATCTGCGCGGCATCGTTCGCCGTTATACTCAGGCATCTCGAAATCATTCATCAAGCATCGACGCACAGTCTATCTGACCTCATTCAATGTCCGCACTCTGAAGCAAGCAGGACAACAAGCTGCTCTTGTTCCCAAACTGGAATTGCTTGTCGTTGATGTGTGCTGTGTATCTGAAACAAGAATTCAAGATGCTAGCACAGTGGTTGAGGTTCCGGGTACGCACCTCTGACCATCCAGAGGCTGTTGCGTCAGGATATGTAGGGATTGGTGTTGCTCTAAGTCACCGGGGAAAGAGACCCTTGCTTGATTGAATACTCGTTGATAGTCGCCTCTATGTGGTTCGTTGGACAACGTCTATGAAGGAGTCTCACAAACGGAAAGTTAATTGAGGTCTGTTTGCCGTGTCTTCTTACGCCCTGACTGACTGAATGACTGACTGTAGCTCTGACACTATCATAGACAAGTTGTATGACGCGCTGAAAGCTCTGCTAGGGCGAGCTAAAAGCTCAGATATCGTGGTAGTTGCTGGAGATCTGAATGCACAAGTTGGCAGGCTTAGCGCATCTGTGACTCAATTAGGTGGTTCACATGCATTGGACTCAAAACGTACGGATGATGGTGAACGAGTGCTTTAGCTGTGAGCTGAATACAGGCCGTTTTTATGTAGTGTTAACTTCCGAAATAGCCGAAGTCTTCCGGTCACATGGTGTCTTTCAGCGGCGTGCCGGCTACAAACTGAAATTGAACACGGGGCTCTAAAGCATCTGCCATACTCATCACGCACAATTATTCATTTTTGATCAGCTATCTATGTCTAGTCGTTTTGAAATACATTTATGGATTCCGACAACGCGCTCGTCCGGAGCCACTTCTCTTTTCGTTTTCTAGGGCCGCGTGAAATGCGGACACATTGTTCGACAATTGACATACTGGCAAGTCCGGATGTTAGATGAATTTACCAGAATCGTCGTCTAGACGATCAGAGGTGAATTCATGCTGAAACGAGATCGACACCTCTATGCACAGTGCTGTGAGTTTCGTCTGTGGCACGGCGCTCACAGGCTCACTCAAGCACTGGATATTAGACAGATCAGTGGCACTGTTTAAATCTCGGAGAAATATCTCCTCCGGTCCTGACCATAATTTGGCCCGACGAATTATTGGTCGTCAAGTGAAAGTGAGCGTGCGAGCCGACCGTGATTTCTGGTGGACTGGGAGAACTAAAGAAGTGGAAGAGGTCCAGAAATCCGGTAATACCCGAAGATTATTTCAGCCGATCCGTGCGACCGGAACCCGAAATCTACCAGTGAGCGAAACCATCAAGAATATGACTGGAGCAAATATACTGAATGAAGAAAGACGTCTCGACCGTTGGGACGAATATTGCGTATGCCGAACCATCTTCTCGCGAATAGAGTGCCCAATTCTGAGTGGCGGAAGCAGAGAGGTGGACAACCTTTGACCTGGCAGAGGGGTATGAAAGTGATTTCGGAAAGTTTGCGTGCTGTCGGTGCTACTCACCTTCCGAGATGGGACCGCATGATGCCCACTGCACCTGGTTGGAGACGCTGCAAGCTGTGGCTGCTAATCGATGTCAATCGCATTCTTTTTGTCAAATTCTATCCACTTTGCCTGAATGAGTGTGTGGAGGTGTGGGCACCTGGGAATGATTGTAGTGAGCTAGCATTAAGTCATTTCCCCGTCCACTTTTATTCTTTTCTTCACAATACGGTCTTCAAATCAATCATGGTTGTACGGCAGCGAAGCATCAGCTCCGAACCCTATTGTCATACTTTCGATGATCATGATGATGATGGTGGTGACGATGATGATGATGGTCATGAATATTTGTTTACGCATTTTTATACTGACCGATAGTTGAGTAAATATGTATATAGATAAATTTGTGATGATTTGGACGGACAATTCTATGGGAACTACTCCTGAGGGGTAGTTGAATATGAATATAGACAACTGGCGATTACTAGTTCGGTTTACTCAGCATTTTGCTTTTCTGTTCAAATTTCTGTACGCCTCGGATAGGTTCGCAACCACTACAGAGCGCCTCCGGTTCCAGTGAGTTTCTATTTATTATTGAATTGAACTTGAGTGTACGCGCTCCACCCGGCACACCATCAACCAGTTCCGAACAATTCGGTTCCATGTTGAAACATGTAACCCCATCCTGCTAATCTAACGGTTGGAGATGAGGTAGTCAGATCGGGTGACATTCACGATCACCATCGTGAATGACACCATCGAAGGGGAAGACGATTAGGCAAGCCACAGCAACCGTCAACGTAGCGAGACTGCGAAACAGATCAATGCAATATTTACACCTGAAAGATGATGTAGCCGATCCATCAGAGTAGATTTACCGAATAACTGTGAGGTCTACACTGTGAAACGTAAAATGCTTCGCTTGATGATCCGAGGCCTCTTTAAACGTTCGGCTGGCTCTGAAGAAGACACAGCGCCGCATAAACGGAAAATTTCCCAAACATGCGTATTTTCACGTAGATTTCAAAGACTAACTGTGATCTGACGAGCTTCACGTGTAGAAAATTTTTGTGCACATGATTTCATTGTATCACTCTTGATTCGCCTAGCATTTCAGATAGCAATTTTTGACACTCGCAAAGAAAGAAAAATGATGAGACTGCTAGTACCGCCCAAAAATAGCCACCAGCAAACTGCCGATTTTTGCTGCAATATCCGAGCAATGACCTATCAGAGTAATGCAACGAACATTGACCAACACGCTAACGTGTTGCTTGAAACTGGTGTCGCACCAACTCAGGTTCCGCATTAGCGGTAATATGTGCAGGTCGAGCTGATGATTACAAGCGTGCCATTTATTGTGGTAGTCAAATTCTCCACCTAGACATTGGTAAAAATGCAAACAGAACTTGATGGTCTTTGGCACTGATGGACATATGCATGGGACCCATTTGCACACAAATACGCATTCACGTTAGTGGTGAATTTTCAGAAAGTTCGGATTACGTAACCCTAAATGACGAGCATGTGCGGTCTAGACAAATCCACATTGTTGAGTGCTTGAGACTTGTTTTCCGTTTCTGACTTATTCCCCTTTGATTGCGCACGCGCTTCTCAACCTTCCTAGGTGATGGCGGTGGCGATCGCGGTTGAAACCGTAGTGTGAAATGAAATTAACGGGTTGTGAGGCACGATGTGTTCGTATGAATTCATGCGTGCTGAGACACTCTCCAGATAAGTAATAAACGATATCGCATATTCTAGGGAATACAGTCTGTTCTGAATTGGAAAATCGAACCCCTTAATTTGAAGAAAGCAAATTAGAACACGGTGCTTTAAAACAACGGATATTAGGGGGCATTCAGGCGGCAATAATTTCACCCGAATTTTTGTCCCAGCAAGCTCACGGATGAGGTTCATACGCAAGCGAACGCAATTGCACACACCAGGATCTCTTTGATTTGAAGTGTATATATGATATGTGATTGCCAGAGTGCTTTGTTCCAATATACTTTCCGCAATTCTTGTCTTTCGCATTTCGGATGTTAGCAGGCGGTGAAAGCTAGCTGCGGATACATCGGGGACTCGTATTTCACGCATATCAAAAAATGAAACCCATCACATGTCCCGTGTGATCGCTCAAATTTTGTTGCGAATTCAATGCATATTGCTCATGAACCATACGTCGAATTTCAGGCGGTGCAGATGGTGAGTTATATTTCTACTGAATCACAGAACAACTGAGCTCTGGTCATTTCGATCTACCTTGAGGATCTGCGGTTCGTAGTTTGCAAGCAGATTGGACAAGCGAATAAAGGCAAAAAAGCACGACGGCGCTAACAATGTTGAGACATGCGAAGAGAACATGTTTGTCTTCAACCATGCCTCGTATACGTCTGACAAAGTCCATTGTGTCTCGTAGATTGGGTTTGGCAGCTAGTTCGCGTGCTTCCATCCGACCGTACCTGCAGGAATCAAAATAGGAGTTGATTGTGGGGTGAGGAGATTTGCTAATTTTCAATAGAGATTTCATGCTGTCAATGAAGCCACTCTATGCTGAGAAGCTGAGAAGCGAAGCGATGCGAAGCACTGTGCAGCTGTTTCATCCTTGTCGGGAATCATCAGCAGTGCGGATCTGACGAAACTCAGCGAGTTTCGAACCCGCGACCTACCTACCAGTGGTTGAAAAGTTAACCATTTGGGCGCGGGTGGCTGTTCAGCAGTGTGACTAGCTGTTAGTTAGACAGGACATGGTAAGAGTTAATCACACCGCTGATTAGGCGCTTGCGACCAAACAATTGAGTGTTGAACCACTGGCCGGTAGATCGCGGGTTCGAAACTCACTTAGTTTGGTGAAATCCGCACTGCTGGTGATTCCAAACAACTCTGAAACAGCTGCACAATGCTTCGCCTCTCGACTTTTCAGCATATATTGGTTTATCCCCCGTTCTGTTTCACATGTACAAGTTATCGAATAGTGAGCATTACTGAATACCCTACGTATATCCATAGGTTCCTTGCTCCCATCACAAAGTACAAAACGTTTAGTCCAGGTATCCAATCTAGAGACGCGAAGAGGCTAGCTCGTTTGCAACTGACGCGATTTGTGGCTTGCACATAAAGATAACCTCTTGGACGGAAACATGAAGAGACTGCATGTATGCCCCGTAAATTGGACGATAATACTAGCCGCTGAATGAAAAGTGTACACATATGGTACATACATTATAGAGGAGGCTCGTGAAGTGGGGGTACTTGGAGTCCTGTATGAATACCAGTCAGCTGTCCAGTCTCGCAAATCTAGTCTGTATGGTTTCACGCAAGGGACGTATACAGACAGCACAGAGACATCCAATCAATACATGTTTGTGTTCCCAACAACTTTTGGCCTCGTACACGATCGACGAAGTCAAATGTGTCACATGGGTTAGGTTTGGCAACCACTTCGTACACGGATTCGAGAAACCTACATAGCTATTGAGAACTACGGTGACAGGGAGATTTGTACATCTGAAGAATTGGGCGAAGGGGGATTCCAGGTTTGTGAAACTCGGACTAGCCATACGGACGAGGACTACACTGGTAGGTTGATTTGTTCAACTTGGTCTCCTGTGATTTTCCACATTCAAATGACTCTGAACATAGCTGGTTCTACTGTGGCAAGAAATTCTATATATTGTATCATGAACAGACTTGAACTTGATCAGGCTAATTACGGATGTATTCGCACATTCAAGTTTGCAGTTCCGCGTTTAGGGACTGATCGGAAGGCAACTTGAAACGGGCCTCAGTGTGGCCGATTTGTTGCTCATAACAAACTGTCGATTTGTGCTGCGATTTCCCAGTGATGACCTATCAATGAAGAAAGGAATAAAAAACCAAAAGCATAAAATATATGGATACCCAGATAGATAGAAAGGTAATCAGACACATATATATGTATACAGATGGAGGATTAGATGGTCAATTAGATAGGCAGATTGGTAGATAGCAAAATGGATGTTCGGATAGATAGATAGATAGATAGATAGATAGATAGATAGATAGATAGATAGATAGATAGATAGATAGATAGATAGATAGATAGATAGATAGATAAATGGAAAGATTGATTGATACGCGATTAGGTAGGTAAGTAGCTAATTAGTTGGATGAAAAGATACATTGGTAAGAGGATAGGTAGACATGTGTTTGATCGCCAAGTTTTCCCCCTAGACATGTTGAAACAAGTAACCCCATCCTGCTAATCTAACGGTTGGAGATGGGGTAGTCAGATCGGGTGACATTCACGATCACCATCGTGAATGACACCATCGAAGGGGAAGACGATTAGGCAAGCCACAGCAACCGTCAACGTAGCGAGACTGCGAAACAGATCAATGCAATATTTACACCTGAAAGATGATGTAGCCGACCCATCAGAGTAGATTAACCGAATAACTATGAGCAATCTACGCTGAAAAGCAAAATGCTTCGCCTGATGATCTGACGCCTGTTGAACTGTTCGGTGATCTGGAAGCTAGCTTGCATATGATCGTAAATAGCGAGGAAGACACAGCGCCCCATGATGGGTCAGTTACACAAACATGCGGATTTTTACGCCGATTTCAAGGACTACCGGGGATCTGACGAGCTTAGCGGGTAGACAGCAGTTTTCCTCGTGATTTCGCTGTACCACTCTTGATTCGCCTAGCAATGTAGATAGCATAGTTCAAATTCCAAAACAAACAGAGAAAATAGAGACAATAAGAGGTCAGAAAGTGAGAATCACAATAACGCCCAACAATCGCTTGCAGAGAACTGCCGATTTGTGGTCGAGTCTTTAATTAATGACCGATCAAGTGAGTGCAATGCACATTGACCAACACGCTAGCGTGTTGCTGGAATCTGGTGTCGCACCCACTCACACTCCGCATTATCGAAAATGTGTGCAGGTCGAGCTGATGATTGCAAGCGTGCCATTTATTGTGGTCACCAATTCCCCACCTAGACATTGGTGCAAATGGAAGAAACGGAACTTGATCATTAGTGAAATACACTCATTTGCAAACTAATTTGATTTTTGCGAGAGACTCAACTGGAACCCAGCTGAATCTCTCGTTTGTGAAGAACTCTCAGCAACCTTATGAGTAATGCATTAGGAACGCGATAACCCTTTGCATGGGTGAACATAAGCATGGGACCCATTCGCACGCGAACTCGGATGCAAGTTAGGGGTGAATTTTCAGAAAGCTCAGATCACGCAAGCCTTAATGACGAGCGTGTGCGATCACAGTATTGAATGCTCTAGGCGTTTTTTCTGTATCTCACCTATTCCACTTTGGTTGCGCATGCGCTTATCAACTTACCTAGGTCGTAGTGGCAGCGACGGAGCCGGTAAGTAATACTGCGGTGTGAAATGAAATTATCTGGTTGTGAGGCACGAGGTGTTTGTATGAGATCATGCGTGCTGAAAAACTATCTCGGTGAGCAATAAACGATTTGGCATATTCTAGGGAATACAGTCTGTTCTGAATTGGAAAATCCAATCCTTAATTTGAAGAAAGCAAATTAGAACACAATGCTTTGAAACAACGGATATTTCGGGGTATTCAGGTGGCAATAACCTCACCCGAACTTTTGTCCTACCAAGCTCACGGATGAGGTCCACACACAAGCGAACGCAGTAGCACACGTCAAGTTGTCTTTGATTTGAAGCCAGAAAGCTTTGTTTCAATATTGTTTCCGCTGTTTTCCAACCGCCTGTGGGGAATACGGGAGATGGAACTTGTTTGCGAAGAGTGGATATATGTGATTTTATTTAATTTTATTTATTCGCACTTTCCAGTCCCTGATTGAATGGCATCTGAAAGGGTTTTGATCTGTGATTGATGCTCATCTTAGCCACATCATATTCGCTGGTTGAAACGATCCCTACTGTTCCCACTGTTTGGTTTGGATAGTTCCCCTTTGGTTCGTCCGCGGAAGGGCTGTTCAACTGTGGATAACGTGGATGCAAACGTTGCAAAGCCTTTCAAGTGTTTAAGCCTAGACTAGGCGTCATCCGATGCTAGAGAATGAAGAACTGTCAACTCCCATCTCAGTTGGCAAAAAAGAACGCAATCGATGGGCATCTTATTCAACTACTGTCCGGTTCAGATCCCTGAATGCTCTCATAGGGAGTGACTATTGTGAATAATAATGATGTGAATAATTTAAAGGACAGTGTATGGTAGCCTGGTTTTGGTTGACCTTAGGTGCACAATCGGTAGTCGCATACCCAGAAACACTAAAGTTCATACCAGTTTCTTTACACCGAAATCTTTATTCTCATCTAATCTCCTTTCCAAGTCATAACTCCTACGACTGGTAAGTGAACATTTTCCGGTGTTAAAACACTGAGTTAAAACAATGACTCACTCAGAATTTTCCTCAGATTCGGAATGACAGGCCACACTTTTCACCTACTGTGACAGCAAATGTCATGGTTTGAGTGGATTTAAAACACTAGGGCTTTAACAACACACAATCAGTGACTCAACAGGTTGATTTGCAAATGCAGAAATCGTCCAGTTTTGTGTTGTGTACTTTTGGCTGACTAAGTAGGTTATCACCCTTCACGTTACCCCCATAAGCATGAGTGGGCATTTTGGAGTCAGTTCAGCCTAGACACTTGCGAAATGCTGGGAAGGAATTTATGGGCTCGTGACAGCAGCAACGAAAACGACAACAAGGACAACCGGGACAGCGTGACGCTAACTAGTGAGGAGGAAGTTTACTTTTGTTTATACTGAAACCGATGATTTGGAGGTCGACTACGGACTACGACTACGTCTGTTGTATTCCTGGCAATTACTCAACTCTAGAGGCAATAATGAGGAGGTTAATAAGAATTAAACCGATAATATTATTTGTAGTAATAAATAACAACTGAGGTCGCTTCACTCCAGTTGAAGTATCCACTTCCAGTGAGAGCCAAACCAGTGGCCAAACCGTGTTAAAACATAACTGGAGTCGTGTTGAAGTTCACGTTCGACGCCTGACACACATTCGCTCCTCCTTGTGTGCCTGGCTTCCCAGTGATTAGTGTCCCATTCGTTTGTAAGCCAACCCTGGCGCTATTACAAACTACTCCGCCTTTTTTACTCTTTGGGTAGCTCACCGTAAACAACCCAATTCTGATCCAAATTCAGTGATATGGGAACCAGACTTTTCCGAACTCATTTGTGGGGAAAGAGTTGAAAAAGTGTAGTATTTTTTGTGAAACTGACCCCACTAATTTCATTTGAAACAAATGATAGGTGAAATAATGGATGCAATTGGTGAGTAGACAGTTTTTGTTCCTTCAAAGTGTGATCTTGGATTTGTAGTATATGAACCGTCTAACTAACCTTGCGAGTAGCGAAAATGAATTCGACTTTACCATTTCACCATAGCTTTCAGTGTATTGCTTCCACAAAGTGTTTATTACATTCTCCGACCTCTTCAGTCATAACGGTCAAACATAATCGATAGACTGGTTGTTGAACGGATCCCATCCAAATAAGTACAAGTGAAGCGCCGGACCATTTCGCATAGTCAGATCACCTTATGTGGAGCCGAATATGGTGCTGCATGCAAGCCAGGGATGTCAATATAGCCTCGAATACATGAGACCGTAGGGTGGACATGCGGAAGCTTACCTCCAACCATCAGCCATTCACTGATCACTTCCGTACCACTGTCATCTGCCGGTCCCTGTAAGCGTCTGCCTGCTTGTATTAGCGAATCATACAGGTGCTTCTCGGGAACGACCGGTGGTGCACCGTCTTGGGAACGCTAAATTAGATGGCGGTATGATGCAAACAGTATTACAAAACAACGGACCTACTCGCTGTGTAGTACATGACAAACGGTTCAGTTCGATCAGATAACTATCCGATTTGGTATCCTGAAACCGCTATGGTGAAAATGTCTGCTTATGTGGTTGTTGAGAAAGCAGGCTCAGGAATTACGCGACAAGGACGCAGGCTTTTTTAATCCAGCGTCGACTTTTTCCAATGGCGACGGAATTCAATATTATTGAGAAATCGTACGAACAGCCAGTCCACCTACTTCTTTGTTGATTATATAGACTCAAAAATAGTGAGATTGACTGACTGATAGGAAAAGGGACAATCAAAAATAGGGCAACGATCCAAATCGTAAGCCCAAAACTTTGCGAGAGAATGCGTTGATTCACGTGTCTTGGATCTTAACATTCGTCCCACTGCTATAGTAACCCAAGGCTGTTTGAAATCATCAGCGGTCGCCCTGGTAAGCGGAGATGTGTCGTATCGATGTAAAATCTACTAGTAAACTTGGAGCATGGGCTAATATCCCCGAGCAGGATGAGTGGTAGATTCCTCGTTCGGCAAACCAGAGGTTATGGTTTCGTGCCTAACTCAAATAACCTGACTTTCCCGAGTAACCGTAATTGACTACACATTAATCTTTCTAGACACTTCGTGGTTCATTTTCACTGAACAGGTTAAAGTTTTGTATAACCATATTTGATATTACGGCATGGCTGTAACTGGGTGAACGAACTTCCACAAAAGTAGCTGATCACCGTCTCAGGTAGGTGAGTTGAGTTACTACCCGGAGGGAAGTAACTGTGGTGATGATAATCACAGATCAGCTTGGGAGCTCTACCGTCAAAGTGCAGCACATACTGCTATCACGTACTGCAGTTTAACGAGTGGGGAATTTAGGATACACACTTTGCAATCTAAGGTTTCAATTAGTGACTGGGTCCGGAGACATAACTGACACCCAGTCAGAGTACGGAACCCGATAGACGGCGAGTTCATATCACAGACAGAACGAAGCTGCTTCCATCCACAGTGAAACTGATCTGTTAATGGCCTATTTGAATGGTTCAAGTAGAACATAAGGTTGATAGAAACTCGGGGACTGTACCTACCTGATGAGCCCCAAGAAGGGCGAAACCGGTCGTGGGCCGTTAAAGAATTTTCAGCAACCTTATGGGTAGTGCATTACGAAATAAACAACTGTTCTGGCAGAATTCTCACCAATGAGTTCATCAACTACCATGCATGTTTAAAACGGAAATTATACATTGTAAGAACAACACTTAATTTTCTCATGGTTTGACTGTGTGAAAATACAACAGCTCCTCTTACGCCTTACACGAAATCAGCGGCCGTGAAGTAATTTTGATTACAGAATATGGAGTAAGATAAAGAAAGCTTCATAGTTGTTCTAAAATAAGCGTAGTGTGTAACCAGTTCGTTGGCTTGCGACCACAAACTGCCTTCATATCAAACCTCGATGATACAGGGCAATGTCAAGTAAACAAATGGTAACTGAAACGCTCTGATTGCTTCCCATTCTAGGAGGCCGGTTTCAGAGCATGTTTAAAGGCCGGCCTGGAGCTAAACGGGTCTATCTTCCTGTCGGTAGTGATCCGCTAAGCGGAGAACGAGCGAGTCATGTGGACAACCTGTCAAGTTTCAAACACATTGGTTTATTTTTAGAATGTCTGCACCGTATTCGACATTAATGAGATTGATTAGATTTGAGGCTGGTTAACACCTGCCTGGAAAACCACAGCCAACATGGTCTATTAAATAATGGCAAATAGGTTGAACACGCGGTCACTGGTGAATCCTGGGGCTGCAATCTGTCCCTGTGTCGGTTATTGATCAGTAGACCACTACTGAAGTGTTGCATTCAGTGTCCGTTTCAGTCAACTGGTTCCATGGTAAGCGAGTTTTTGAGAAGCTGTTTCCAGCCCTGAATGCCGTTGGATGTAGGTCGTCTACTTCACGGCTACCGAAATTCTAAATGTTTCAGATTTGGCCTGTGGCCGAAATCAACCATCCGTCATCTTAAAGCATGATGACCAAGACTTTTTTTCCCCATTTTTCAGCCGAAGTATACAGGGCGATTGAGATGAGCGCACTTTCAGGTAAAATACCGTGTTCAGTGTTACGTATACTGTGCAACTGCTCCATACACTTTCTTCCGTTCTGTGTGCTACAAATCCAGAGCTGACCAGGTCTTGAAAATGGGCACTTGGTGATAGCTTGGTGCGGCTATTAGACACCACATTTATTGGAAAGCATAGCCCTAAATATCAGAATGAACAAGTCTCACTTGGAAAGGCTTCTATTCTATGCAGTGTTAGTCTTGGCCAGGAATGATGTCTTTCAAAATCATAAAGATTCTCTAATAAGGAAATTGTAGTGAGGAAATTAATGAATGAGGAAAGTGAGCCAAACTCAGGCCGAATGAAGAACGCTAGTTGGAAGGCTTAAGGTATCTTTATAGCACTCTCGAAGATTATTTACTCTCAACTTGAAGGGATATCTCGAAAGCAGGAACATCATATGTCAGTCCGGACTAAACATCCCAGCAGTGTTGTTTGGTATGCGGAAAAAATAGACAACTGGAGTTTACAATCTCATGGTCCGGGAGCTCTCCCACTCTCTGTTGCCCCAGGAACTACTGAAGTGCCCTTCTTGGGATCTCGTATCTTATCATATATAGATAACGAGCTTCCATTGTTTGTTGAAGAGACTGCACCTCATAGGTGTGCTGCATAACTGGACAGATGGCCATGATTGAGGACAGAATTTTCGGTGTGTTGACTAATTTCATTTCTTTTTAACTGGATTCCAGATGAATCTTGCATTAACGATGTACTTCAACTGAAAGTGCTCCACAACGACCACCCCATATCCTAGTTAGCTCGATAATGATAGGTCGCAGTGCATTTTCTTGGCAAAGCACTCCACTTGTAAGGGTTGTTGGAAACTCTTCGACAGCTCACCATGCAATATACCCTTCTTGTGAATCATAAGTTAGGCACACACCTCGTTTTATCACCAGTATAATGTTTCACTTGAGTATTAGCAATGTTTCACTTGAGCATTAGGTTGTTCGCAAATGACCAAGTACACTCAGTTGCAAATTTCCTTGGTGCTAACGAGGGACTACAAATGAATCTATTGTTTGTATTCGTAGTGCACTGTAGAACAGTTTGCATCAAACCTATGGGTGGCCTGCTCCGTCTACAAAATGTACTGCGATATCCCGAAAATCGCACCAGGTAAAATATGCGGTGGCTTTTGTGCAGTACATTTAGTTGATCAATATCGTAACATCGAAATACCTTTGAGTCGCTCGAGAGCAACCATATAATTCACATAGTAGTGTATTCCTTCCATAGTCCAGCGTATTTGTCAGCATGTGATTTTCTTCTCTGTCTCTTTTCTTTTGCCTGTCGTTTGAGAAGCGAAATTGAGTAGCCAAACGTGATAAGTCCAAATTCACACTTTGTACAACCTTGTAAATAGGGCGGAATAACGCAGCGTTCATCAATTCCAAGCAAAACAAATAAGGGTTCGTTCGACTGGGCCGGATCGTTTTTCATAGTCATTCACAAGCTTAATTTCCAACGATTTCTGCAGGACGGCAATAACTGCTTATGGCACTCCCCAGTGGTTGGTTATCTATAGTTGTCCAAGAGAATAGTGTAACTAGGTGCACAACTGGGTATTTTCTCCAAACACCCCTTTCTCCCCTATGGTGCCTATTGTATAAGTTACGTCGATTTTATGCTTCGCTGAATATAGTACCATGAAAATGATCCTTAGTTAGAACTTAAAATAGAGAAGCCCATTCACAACCCTTGCTTTTCCGCCATTTCAGCTGCGATAAAGAGTAAGTCTAACAGAACTTTGTAGCAGGGAGTTTTCTCAGTCATATGAGGTCTGATTACAGAAAGGTGATGTTTTACGTCAGTACTGGGGATCCGTCGAGAAGTATGAACTTCTCAGAACAATCCGTTCACATTCAACTTGGGGTTATAAAAACTTTAGACCATAGGCTATATACCCTATGGCTGCGGTTGGGATAAATATAGATGACGTATTGTGGATGAGTAGTGTATTGCATCTTGACGAATTACAGGTTATTTCAGAAGTCACTTCAATCGTAAGGCGGGGAAAATCCATACAGTACCACGGGGATCCGGTAGTCCTGTATTCACTAGGTGACAACAAGTTATAAACATGATCGGTTACTTCAACCTGGTGACATGACTCTCCAGATATGCATTGTAAACACAGCAATACAATGGACCCGGAGTTTCTGTAGGCAGTTTGAAGTAGTTGCGAGTCAACCCAAACCCGACGACAGCTCATAACTTACTGTTCTAGATGTTACTTGAATCACAAGGCCATCTTTCAGTACTAAACTGTAAAGCTTCCTCGAACTCCGGATGAATGTCGGAGGGATGGTCACAGCAGCCAGTTCACTTGGCTCTTGTGTATCGTCTTCAGTTTTATTTTTTATGATTTTGGCTATGAACCTGCTCTGAAATGCATCCACTCTCAAGGAACAAAATTTATGAGCCAACGTTTTGGAAGAACCACATTTCGGATTACGGATTAGTGATATGGAAGTTTGGCGACCGAATCTCACTCAGCATCAAGGCTGGAATAATAGTTTATAGGGGCGAGAAAGCAATGAATAACTGGGTGTCGCGTTATGCAGGCAAACGGAGAGCTTCGCCGGGATTTTGCGTGCTTTTAGGATAGAGTTAGTCTGTGATAAGAAAGGCGTTGAATATGAAATCGTGATGTCCTGTTGGTCCTGTAGCCGCTGATAACTCAGAGTCATCCGACTGGGAGTTAGCTTAGCGGTGTCCTTTCCAGTGTCAAAGGGGCTCATTTGTAGCGGTCAAGTTTGTGTATTGGCATTTCGCGCAAATGCTCAGAACTTATTTTATTAGCACTCACTTACAAGGGTGGAGAGTGAGAAACTCGAAAATGGCGTGAGCAGCTGCACATCTTCAAACAACAGCTTTGGCTTTTGTTGCTGAAGTTGTACTAGTAATTAGCACCGGATTTTCGTCTAATTAAATGCCCACTTGGTAAAATTTTGGCCAAATGCGTATTTGAGACGGTTCAGTAGTTAAGATGCAGGACTGATGACCAAAAGGTCCATGGTTCGAACCCAACCCTGGATTTTCGTTTGCTCCTATCCAGGACTGGACAAACTGGCAGTAATTCAGCCCTCGTGTTTCCTCCGGGTTGCATAGTAGCTATATACTGAAGAGGTACCGCAGGCGTTTGGCTGATATAAACTGCAACACCAGTCGCACTGTTCAGTTTCTAGAGCTAATTCAGTCCGAATGTTCATTTGGGCATTGTTGATGCTATCGATCTCGTAAAAGGTAGTGTCGTATCGCTTAATAGGGACTTTTTGGCTGGTTCGAAGGATATCTATACGGTAGAACATACAGGCTAACATGAGCAGGAACATCGCCTGGATTTGTCGCCGCAGAGTTCTCCTAAGCACATCGTCTATAGTGTGAACCCAACGTTTGTTAGCTTGTGAGGGGACACGGGTGGAATACGGTCACCTCCTCAAGGAGAGCAGACCGTAGTGAAAGCGGCATTCTGATCACTCACTAAATCGCGTTTGAGGAGAATGATATCATCAAGAGAGCGGCCCCTTTTTGTAAGGGCCTCTCTTGGAGATTTATTACCATGCAGGCGCGTTGGGTGAATACCTAAAACTCACAAACAATTTTGCGTGTGGCTTTGAAGCGCCACCTCTTCACTGACTGAGGTGTTAGCTTATTTGAGATGCTCTATCGTCCACTTTGTAACAGCAAACACAGGAACATTTTGTCCCACCAAGGGCAGTCACAAAGGGTTTTTATGGGACATTTTTTATTTTTGGGGAGTTTTAAAATAGACAGACAACAGTAGCTGCCGAGGATATTAGACAAAAAACAGTGAATTTAAGGCTGGGTTGTTATAGGTCATTTCCTGTGAAGGAATACTGAATGTCAGCGAAATACACTTATTTGCAAACAAGTTTGGTTTCGCGGGAGATTCGCCTGGATCCCAGCTGAATCTCTCGTTTGTGATGTTCCAGGTGAGTCTCCCACAAAACCAATTTTGATTTAAAATGAGTGTATCTCGCTAATTTCGTGCAATTTGGGTCCAATTAGAACATAAGGTTGACGGAAACTCGGGGACTGCACCTACCTGATGAGCCCCAAGAAGGGCGAAACCGGTCGTGCGCTGTCGAAGAATTTTCAGCAACCTTATGAGTAGTGTCTTACGTCAGTACCGAACAACCAGATTATTCGATCTCACAAGCAATTCCACCAACTCGTGGGGCGATGTCGCCTCCAAAACTATTCGCACCGCTTTCGGGTGGAAGAGTACATCACACGAGGCATTACGGCCCTGTTCTCTGTTAGCAAGTTGACTTGCAACGACAGCACTGTGCTGCCTCGGGGAACTTCAAAAAAGTATCTCTCCACAAACAGAGTTGCAGTGTGAGAAACTTCCAAACGTACCCATGTGTGAACTAACAAACACACAGGTGACTTGATAAAGTCAAGGGGCTTGGGATAAAGCGATGAAAAACTTGTTTTCACATTTACAGCTTAAGAGTTCTACGTAACGTTAATTTCGAATTGAAACAAGTAGACTGACTGGTTTGGGCCAATCTACCTTCAAGAGTTTTTGTCAAAAACTGCCAGAATGGCATTTAATGTGTAAAACAACGTTGGTATTTCTTGTTGACATGAGATTAAAACCAAGTGAAAACCGATAGCTTTGAAAAACGAAAGTTGATGGGTTCATTTAATTGAGCCTTGAACTTGAGCATCAGCACAAAAATTAACCCATAGATTAGAAGTTCTTGTCTTTGGACCAATAGTGGTGCCAGATAAAAGCTGTTTTCGAGAGGGCGTCAAAAATGACACTTTGGTAGCCGAAGTTTTAGTCTGAGGATATTTTTTCTTCAACTTATTTACTGAATACGTCTATAGTGTTCTTTCCTCACCTTCTCCCTCTCACACACAACTTTTAGACAAAATCAAGAATCCTGAGACTGCGGGAGTTTTGACCAAAGGTAAGCAAAGCATGGGTGAATTTCGTATAAAACGGGACAGAGAGAATTCCCAAATTTCTTCATATGAACAATAATTTGTAGGTGGCTCGCACAGGAGGATAATTTGCATGACGGACAAAACGTCCATTTGAGAATTGGTCTCTAGATGAGCCGGCAGTCACGTGGACAACTGCTCTTGGCGGAATGGTGTGGTCGTCAGCTACTATCCAAAGATCGCACGTTCGAAGCTGGCTCAAGATTTACTTGTTAACCTGACAGATTATACGCATTTTGTTTAACCGGTCAGGTGTGAATTGACCATGGATAAGACACGACCTCCTGTACAGTGTACACCTATACGATGTACATTGTAATGGAAATCTCGCTCACCGTAGTCCGCATGCCCTGGAAAACGTCTTCCAGTGAATCCGAGACATGCAGTCCTAAACAAACAACTAATCAAATTAAGTCAAGCTATTTGGTTTGTTGATTATTTCCGGGTAACAAGTACGCGGTTCTGATTTCCGCATAGTAATATATCTGCCCCCGTTTTTCACCACGAAATTCTCATAAAAAGTTGTGGAGAAGAGATAACTTATTTGGGCCAGGATTCCCGTATGGCCGTGTATGTTTTGAAAATGTTTTGAAAAATATTTTGATGCTCTAAAACCCCACGGTCATGCTTTGCTTGCACCTCGTGCGATGATCGTTAGTGGATAGTGGCGTCCGAATATCTGCTCAAGAAAGTTGATAACGAACAATTAATTTAGTAAGTCACAACAAGAGTCATCCTTGAGCCCACCGCTGTTCTTATTCTTCATGAACAACATCGTCACAACTTCAAGCTTAGAATGTCTGTTGTACGGAAATTGATTACTCCGGTGAAGATAATGGAGCTTTCCAGACGAATACTGATGGTCCGCATGCATGTTCGACCAACAATAATAACAGTAATAATAATAGGTTGAATTCGTTCACATTCTGAGGGCTACCAAGAAGCTCTCAAATTTGCTCCGCCAAATCGGACTGCCCTGTTTTTCACATACTGCCATGAGACTGGACGTTTTAACCTCAGATTCTCGACCCAGTGCACTATGATATATGACCCTCAGTATAGCCATTTTGGGTTTCTTCGCCGAGGATTCACAAGATCAGCGTCAAGTTTCACTAGGTGATTTAGTCATCATCACAAGCCAGACGATGATCGGGTGGATCGGCTGGAAAGCTGGCGTGGGTTCTCAGAAGTCCCACTTGGACACAGACTTTCAGACATTGAATGCGTGGCTTCTCCGAGAAGTTCACTGAAGCTCCTTTCACACATCCGTCTGATAAAGCGTACCAGAGCTAAGGTACAGGACGAAACTACACTTGCTTTTCGCGGTCCAAAACAAGGCGGACCCTCCGAGACAAAACCGCCAACGGACTATGTCTCAAGTGACGTTAGTTAGTTTGGAGTCCTTATTGGTGATAGTACTGTTTTGCCTGCCATACCAGCCAATCATACTAGGCGGTGGCTAAGTTGCTTGAAAACGTTAAACCAAAACAACCTCAAACCAGCGCAATTCTCCTCTGTCCGTAACTCTTATCGATCTCAAAATAAAGGCCACATCCTTCCAAAGACTATCTTTATCATCAAAACTTTTCACTACCCAAACAAAAAATAAGACTGCGACATTGCAGAATCAAAGCGGGATTGAAGGGAAGCCCGGGGAAAGGAGGACTATAAATGCTCAACAGTACTACTAAGTTTATCAAGGTTCTAATTTTTTTTAGCAGCGGACGCGTAGGTCATGCAAAAGAATCGTCGCATTGACGAGGTTGTCTCACGTTGGCTCATATTCATCGGGATCTTCAGCTGTAAAGACCGCGTGCATGTCTTAGGGCAATCAAGACTATCACAGTTTCGTTCGCCATTGATCTGGAGAGGTAGGAGTGGAATACTCTGCGGTAGCCCCTAACCTGCAAATTTGGCTAATATTCACTCATTCTTTCATAGACCTGTTATAACTTCCTGGCAAGTTCAAGGCCTGTAGAGTTGTTTTTGACGTTTCAACTAAAATAAAACTACTTCCGAATACAAGAGACATGCCAAGGAGCCTAATAATAGGGCCGTGAAAGTGAACGAAATTCATGCATCCATCCGTTTAAAAATACATCACAGTCACATCTTTTTAATAAATGTATGATTGTGGTATTTTTACAACGACATATTGCATTCAACTACTTGAAAAACAAACCCACCTTTTTCGTTTATTACAGCCGAAATTCAGCATGTAGGGAGACACCAACTGCCATTTTAGATGACTAATCTGCGACAAGCATGGAAACTCAATCTTAGGCATGTTGTTCGGTCCGCAGGGGCAGCAGAGACGCAGATTCCGAAGTACCCGCCGACGAATCGTCCGAGGCTTCCAGATGATTTCCAGACTCACCAGGAATTAAACGGATACCTCCGCCAAATGCAGAGATAATCGGTCGTCATTCCCGTAGCTACAGCTCTGCGGCAGTGACTACAGATGCTTTTCTGGAACGATGACGCAAGGTCTTGAGTCCATATTTTTCATCAGTTCTCCCAACAAAGCACTCGCAAAATTTCAGCAGCCACTGGAGGATGCTCTTCGCCATTCAACTCCTGGGTGTCGCCTCTCGTACCCGGAAGTTTTCAAAGTTTTTACTTGGCAGCTTAAGCCGTTGACCTATTTTATCTTGCTTGTTTGAATAACCGATTACGGCAATTAGTTACCGACTGCGAAAGTGCAAGCAAATGCGTTCGGTTGGTGAGTGGGACACGATGTTTGATGAAAAACGCTCTGATAGAAAGTGGGTGTGGAGCACCACCAAAGCCGCGGATAAAGTTCCAACTTAGAGTGATTACTTTAGTTCGTTTCAGCGCTTCAAAATGAACGCTAGTGAAAAGTCCATTTCCAAAGGCAGACGTAATTTCCGTCTCTTCCTTCTATCTATGGAGTTGATGATAAGAGGAATGTGACGGTGGTCCAGTTCAAGGGTCACTCCTGCCACGTACAACACGGCGGACCACATTAACTGCTGGATGCCTTGCGTGCCATGGGTGCTGAGGCCGCTCACTAGAAGCACAACAAAATAGGGTTTCAAAGTTGCGACTTCTACGAAGAACTACTCCAATCGTGAAACGGAGCAACTACAATGTCAGCGAGCTGCCTACTTAGTGTTCCCTTTAACAGTTTGCAGTTGGTTCATTGGCACAAACAATCAGTAGTCAGAGCACTTTAGCACTTACAGTCTCAGAGTTAAATTTGGAATCCAGCAGCAATGATGTATGTAACCCTCCCGCTGGTGAGCGCCGTGATTGATCACATTAAACCAAAGGTCAAATACATCAGTTTCCGGCCAATTTTCATCACGGAATTACGAAAAATTGTAGCACAACACTCCATTGTCTTAGTTTAACTGAGTACGCACACAGACCAACTATTGAAACAATATTACTATGGACAGAGTGCATTCATATGCAACTCACTTTGGTGTTAACGGGATATTCAGCTGAATCCTTCTTGTATAATGTGCTGTGCAAAAAGGTCGCCTCAAGTTCCAGACAGAAAATAAGTTGATCGAAACTCGGAGGTTGCGCCTATGTGATGAGTCCCACGATTGAAAGCTATCGACTAGTTTTAGCAGCCCTATAATTGGCATGCCTTTTCGAGCAAATGTACTATGATATCTCTAATATCCCGCGTGTTTTGTGCAACACACTCAGCTCATGAACGCTAGATTCAGTTGTGTCCCCCCGTTAGCACCAACCTAATTTGCAAGAGAGGGCACATCTCGTACGAGTCTCTTTCCGATTAGGGCACAAGATTGATGGAATATCGGGTACTTGCACAATTTGATGAATTCCAAGACCGGAGAGACCGCTAGTGAGCTGTCCCCCCCCGTTTTTAGCAACCTTACAAGTAGCACATTATGGCAAGACACGGTCTTATGATACATCATGCGAATCTGACAGGATCTGAAGACCGAAAATTATTTCTCTTTTGAACGCTTCTTTGTTTCCTCAGGCCAAGTCACAGCTGTGGTATCAGCTACTTGGGACGCCTATGGTGAGTTGACGGAACGCCCCACTGTACAGGGAAACTTGTTGTTACCAACAGTATAATACAATAGGTTCCAAGTAAATATGCTGTGAACTCTGTTGAAAATTTTTTTCCAGTGCGCAAAGTAGAAAATAGGCAGAAACGCGAACTGACCATCGTTTGCTGTGTCGCACCATACCTATGCATGTGCTGTGTTCCTGCTCCAGATCAGCCACTCAACGAACCGATCGTCTAGGAACGGTGATTCATATAGAAGGGGTAGACCCTTGTACTCAAAATTCAACTTTTCGTCAGCAATAATGGCTTTTTATATTCAATTGTCATATGGACAGTACAATCGATACTTACTAAATAAGCGCTTGGTTTTCACCAAACTATCATCAGGACCGTCCGGTTTCTGAAATACTGCCCGGTAATAATGAATTTTGACGAACTTCGACAGCATTTCGTGTGTCTCACCCAGTAAGACCAATCCAGAATGGAAGGTAAAGTGAAGCGACTACGTCGGCGATACATCTTGGTGATTCTTCCTCTCCTGCACCGCGCCGAACCAGGTCTCATTAAGTTAACCTGACAGCTGCTGATGTTGTTAAAAATACAACCATCATGATTAGTCAAAACCAAGTTCTAGGTGTATCGATACGGGTGCAGCGTTTACCGAACCATAACAACAGATTGACAGCCGAGTGTGATGGTCACATTCACGGATTGCCATCCGGTGGGATTAATTTGTGAAAGCTCGTAATTTGTAGCCAGGTGCGCTGGGGACTTGCGTTAAACATGGTTTTATAAGGGCGATTTATAACAACCGGAGGTTAAACTAGACTTGAGGCATGCTTCTATTATGAATTCAAGGTTTCAGAGCTTTCCCAACGTTCTTCTGTTCATTTTTGGTTTTCATTTTTCTCCGGATATCATGAACTGCACTGAGAGACGCACCAAAGCAAACATTGGGTGGTATTGAGGAAGTTTTAACTCCAGGTGAAGAGTCCATCCTCTCTGAAATATGTCCAGTCCACAAAGCAGTACAGCGTTGTATACATTTATAGTGCAAATGTGTATAGAAGGCAGATATCAGGGAATACTTTGAGACAGACGAACAGCATTTCAGATGTTTTTGAGAGACGCACCAAAGCAAACATTGGGTGGTATTGAGGAAGTTTTAACTCCAGGTGAAGAGTCCATCCTCTCTGAAATATGTCCAGTCCACAAAGCAGTACAGCGTTGTATACATTTATAGTGCAAATGTGTATAGAAGGCAGATATCAGGGAATACTTTGAGACAGACGAACAGCATTTCAGATGTTTTTGCATGAGATGGCCCTGAAGCCTGAGTGGATTAGATCGTGAACCGGTAAATTAACGATATGTGCTTGAGTCCACACACGGTCGATTTCAAAATGGCTGCCACCTGCGTATCGATGGCCTGTACACGCATTTTGGACAAAAAGACTCCCTTGATTTTATCTATGTTTTCCACAAACTTGATATGAGTTCTCACCAAGAAGTAAATTGGTTTCAGAATGGATTTTTGCTTCCCAACTAACAATGCAATGTTAAAGCACAAAGCTCAGGTGTCTCATGCATAAACTGAATTGTACTCACACCATTACATTTCTAAGCAGACATTACAGGGACTTATCAAGAAAAGGGGAATTTGACTGACGGTAGATCAACGGTGCACAACAACACGATACCTAATGCGACTATATTACATACAATGCATAATAACCTTTGTTTTGCTGATTTCATTTTTGCCTTCTTTAAAAATACTGATGTGTAGAGTCAGCCAGAAAAAGTAAGTGAAACCAAACTATGTATATCTCGGATGAATACGGAGGATCATTTGCTCTGCTATTTGCTGGCTTTCGCGGCTCAAAATTTCGATTACTGACAAGATAAACACAGTTAACTCTGTCCGGTGAGCAAGCACCACTGAGTCCTTGGTAGACTAAAACGACTGATACAAAGCATGGATCGATAATCTCACACGCAAAAAGTAATCACGCATGCATTTGGATGATAGGGCATCAGAATTGTTAATCGTACAACACACAGTGGGTTTCCTTACACGTATGGCCACGGGCGAGTAGCTCCAAGATTCATAGGAATCGTTTTCACCCCATCACTTTTATTGCCTCGCCTTTTGGCGGAGCCTATCCAGAATAATCGCGTCAGGGCAAAAGGATAAGGAGTAACCAAAAGTCTTCAAGAGGTCCTACAAACAGCGCAACCAAGCGCAAGTAACATTAGGACTCAAAACGCCAGTTTCCTAGCTCTGGTGTGGCCGTTCATAGGCTGTCACACGTGGCGCTGAATTTTGAAAAGAAAGGCACACTACTGCGTTGAACATGTGGGTACACTGACCCAGCTCGTTATCAAGCTTTAGTACCTGGATATTTCTGGTTTATCACCCAACAAGAGGCACTGGTAAAGCTCTTTCGCGCAACGTAACCGATATCCACAACCATAGTTGGTGCAACTTCGTGTCAACTCAGGCATCCGACTTTAGCCAGAATAAAGGTACAGGGTTTAACTGAGGTTTTTTCCTCCAGGGTTTTGTTTCCCGAGGCGCTTAAATGTGAAGACGGAGTCAGCGGTGCTTATTCAATGAAAAAGAACAGGTTCAGTCTGTGTAGACCAACATGAAAGGAAATAGAGCTTATTCCATCTTGTAAGTTATCGAAATACTGTACCCTATTTGGTTGACCAGACTCGTATTTAGCTTTGCCCATCTGCAGTGGTTGAACCCATGTACTCTTGAACAAACTTGTTAGCTCACAGCGGAGTCTCGTCAAAATCCCGATGCTAATGCAGACTGGGTGGTTTATTTGAGGACAGAATAACGTGAACAGAAAGCGTTCGACAGGTGGATCGCCAACATCTCTACTTTTTTCTTTTACAGGGTTCATTCACAGAACTGCTCTCAACCAAATTATCGCGCAAAACTTAAAACGTAAGAAATTTCCACTGAAAATGTAATGAAAAGAAAACAGTGTCTTACTATGTTCTCGAAAACGAATTGGAAAATAAAATTGATTGTTTGGTTTGCCTGTCGTATACGTATTGTTCAATGTAGTTTTGGTGTGGACTGGATCTTTCAAAAATGAGAATATTTTGCGCGGGACAGATTTCCGTGATTTTATCGTCAAACTAAAATCTACTGTCCGAGATATACATCTTGTGATTACTGGCATGGACACACAAGGATTTGAGAGATCATTCAGTCGACCCATGCTAAGGTTGGATCAACTGTGAGGCTTATAGATGCCTGGTCACGTGAAGCCGCTTATGGCAGCTCTTATTCTGTGGTACAGTCAAGCCTTTTCAGCAAACTTACGGAAAGGAACCGCTTGTAGGTTGATTCCGAACGGTTATGGATGGAGGGGTTTTTTTACTTACGCCAAATCCTTATCTCTGTTCGGCGGTGAAATGGGAGTTTCATTTACACATTTATGTGGATTTGATCTTTAGCACATTAAGTTAGCTAGGTTTATCATAGATAGAACAATTCGTTTAGTACGGATTCAATAAATCTCAATGACAACTGATAATCGCGGCGGTTAGATACCAACGAATTCCAGTAACTCAGTGTTAAAAGAAAGTGAATTTCGAGTTTCTGAGCTTTCGGTTTGACCCAAATGGGACTGTACATATCTACAACGACCTGGCTTTCATGACTTGAGACTAGAGTAATTTGAACTGTTTAATGGGTACGGTTACCCACAAAAATCGCTTTCTGGAAACATTTGCTTGATATAAAAAAGCACGGGAAAGGAAATGACACTAAGAACTGGTATGTCATTAGTGTTTTATTGTGACAGAAGACCACTGGATTGGAATAGATAAACGTAAAGGGGTTGTGTTAACCAACAGCACTCATCGGTTACCAGGTCAAGTTTAGTGTTTAGTGTGCCATGACGGTCTTGAGTCGCACTTGTCCAACGGATAACCAGGAACGTGCTCAACAGCATTAGAAATGTACAATACCGGCAAAAACAATACTTCCTTCCGGTGCACCCTTTCTTGAAGTCAAATTCTTTCAGCCTTTTAGCCTCTTTCTCTGCATCCGGTGTGGAAATCGTCAATGAATGAAGATAAATCAAATCTGTCAGATTAAGTCCGTCAAACGAATCGGACAAAAGTGTAGCAGAACGGAGTTGTTAAAGTGTACAACACGTCACAAAATTACACTGCTGCCTAGCTGCAAAAAGCTATTGTGTTTTACCTGTGACTCTCGCCAACTAAAATAGTATATCTAGAACATCCAGAAGGCAAAAGTGCACCAGCATCGTAGAGTATGGTTTCGTTCGGTTGGTTATCAATTGCACGATAATTTGCTCTTAACTGCTACGGACTGGTTCCAATTTTACTGGATAAAATCCTTTTTTGTCTCAGTATGAGGGCCAGAGCGGGTTCATTCAAACTCCCCCACCCCCACACACAATGGGACACATAAGGGCTCTATCCAAGGCCTTATCAAGCATCAAGTTTGATGGAACGCACAGTTCTCACAACAGTCCTATTGAGCACTGATTTGAATGGCTCCCTGGGGCTGTTTAAGCCAACTGTTACGGTTCCATTGAACGTCCCACTAATGAAACATGTGCCTGAAATTTTGCGTCTTGTCAAACAGATAACCCTGACTACATTTTGGTGTCCTTCTTTGCAAGGTTAGGAGTTTTGTAATGGCGGTTCTACGGGTTGCGTGACTTTCATCAGTGGCTGGGATGAGAAAGTCTTATCCTGATGTGCTTAGCCTAACTCAGGCGTGAACTTACTGACCAGGAAAGTCCTAGCTCGAACCCGATCGCGGTATCTTCGTTTCTTCGGTTCAGGTTTGGGTAATTTGGCAGTATACCAGCTTTTATACTTTCTTCGGATAGCATGACAGCTAGACAAAGGCAGAGTTCTAAACCTGAACGATTACTACTATTATTATTAGTAGTATCACTATTACAATAAAGGGTGTCGGTTGTTTTACCTAATCAGTGAAATACGTATTTTTGGTTGTGCATGTTATTTGCACCAAAGCTCTTCAGCCTGAGTGTCCAGGCTGTTTTGGTCTTGGAAACGTCTTTCTTACAATAAAGTGTTTTTCGCGCTTATAGTTTGAATGACTTGGGAACTTAGCTAATTCGCGCTTTGAAGGGAGTCATATTTTCTTAGAGTTATTGTCTTTGAGGAGACCGCGCCATATATATGCACATGAATAAACACATAGCAACTTTTGTCAAGCTCGAAGACGTTTACCTGTTGATCTAAATGATAGTTTGCCCATCAGACTGAGCACAATGGCCAGTATCTTGCAACCAAAATTGTAACCTGAAGTGGGAAATTTTTCGCGGTTTTTCCAAAATCTTGCGCTTTACTAAACGTGTTCAGAACTCACTGTTCACTGACGAGACTAGATAGGGGTCAAGCTTACCTACTTTTGTTTGTTTTCTATCCGATCCACAGAGAGAGTAATGACCGAAGTGAAAAAACAGCTCTCAGATACTACTGTTTCTGGTAAGTCCGTTGTTTTATTTTACTAGGTTACCCCTATTTCTGGTTTGATGTCTCCAGGGTCTTTTCGTATTTTTCACCTGGGATAGCATATTCTGTTTGATAGCTTTCATTTAAGTGGTCCTATTCACAACTTTGTGTTACTTGTTGACGTGCGTTGCCTGAACATTCCAACTACCTATCATCTATTCCGAAAATTCCCATTTAGACTAAGAACAAAGATGGGTTGACCGACATGTTTTTGACAAGGTATTTTCATGCCATACAATGTGAAAGGCTAGGAGGGCAGTACTTAACACAATTTAATGAGCGTGGTGTACACGAAGAGGAAGTCGAGTGAGAGACGGCATTGGCTACCTGCCAAGAACAACCAGTCCAACTCATCACGGGGATGACCTGAGTTTGTAAGTGCCGGCAGTGCTGTGGGTGTGTTCAGCACAGGATGCGGTGGTGAGTTGACCATGACCACGCGAACAAAGGATCGGGTCACGATGTCGTATGGCGATAGCTTCAGCCAGTGCGATTGTGCGGTGCAGTACCGAGCTGGGTTGCTTAGCAGGCGCCGTGTAAACCATTTTCGGAAAATTTGGCTAGGTATCACGCTGTGTGCTGCAGCACTGGGCCGGTTAACGTACCCCAAGTTCTAGAAGCTAGCCAGGCTGGATTGTAGTCCTTCACTCTTTGGCTGTGCGTCAACTGTATTCCGCTGCACAGCAGCAAGAAAATGAGAATGCTTACATATTTTGGGCGTCGACAGGCACTCTATCTTTGGGATTGCTTGTGAACCAGCTTCGGGGTGTTGCAGCCGGGAAAACCTTGTTCAAACTGGTATAAAGTCTTCTGTTCAGCAGGTCAGTCGATACATCGTCCTTTAACGGTAGACTAATGTAAACGGGTTTTCTTCCAACTATGGCGGTGACTGTTGCTTTCAAATGCTTTGAAATAAATTTGTCGGGGAAACCGCTGTCTCTCAGAACGTTGGTGAGAGTTAGGATTCCTTGTCCCAGCGCATCATCAGAACATATTTTCTTCGCTCTGATAGTTAGGCTGTGGATCGGATTCCGTTTCTGCTGTTAATTTTGGTCTGTTGCCAGGACCATGTAGGGATGTATTACACGGAGCATGTAGGCTTTCGGTACACCGATCGTTTCAGTGTACCAACATCTAGGAATTGGGAGGAGTTATCGGTTTTTCCTTTTCAAGTGAACTGGACAGTGGTGTGGCCTTATTGAAGTCTTGTTTAATCAAGTCCATCTCAGTTGTATTGATCAAAACCGGCAAAAATATCGTCCACGTGCGGCAGTTGTAATGTATCTTTTCTATGCCAGGTTTTAAGGGACCATTTTCAAGTTTGCTCATGAAAATGTCGGCTAACATCGGACCCAGTGGTGAGCCCATTGCAACGCCATCAGTTGTCAGTTCCAGTTAACGAATTGCGAGAGCCCCTATTGCGATGCACATTGAATGTGCAACTATCGTTCAATGGCACTCTCGAACGCCAGATTGAATTGACCCCCTACTGAGGGGATCCTCCTGAAATGCTGTACATAAAACTCACGCCCAGCCAAAAAAATCGATTCACCGACGAATAGTTTAGTTTCCCACCTGTCGGTACTTGTCAATAACGTCTTCGAAGATATTACGTCTTCGTATGTGTAAAATGGGGCTAAGATCTCGATGCAGCCAAGATTTAGTGAACACCAAGCGAATTCAGTAGTGTGTGACAAGTACCAGCATCCATTTCTACTCTTTAAAATGCTTGGATGGAAGCATATCTATGGTCATGTGACACCTGTCCATCAAGTACGAAGTATTTATGGATAAATCCAAATGAGCACTATTTGTAATTAGTATGTGGGCTCGTTCAAGACCCTCTATTGTGTAAAGCTCTTTTTATCTGACAGTGACTGACCAAGAGAAATGCTCACTTAACGTGACGCATTCAGGATTTCTTTTTTTGTTTTCAGATAACAAAATTCAAAAATCATAATTTACTCCTAGGACTTTTCACCGGATTCTTGCTATGGCTTCCGTTTATTGCGTGTGCGTTAAGTAGGTGGCTAATAGAATAATTCCGTTTTTCCCGCTTGTAGCTGAAATTCCAGAAGCATTGCGGAGTGAGTAAAAAGCTAACAGGCATTTCTACACATTGTATCGATTAAGTGCTTCACAGGAACTGGTGATGTATGCAAAGGTCTTGTGCATAGTGAACCAATTTTTAGGGGTTTAAATGTGTTAGGTATTGAGAGCTAACTCTTGTCACTCGTCCACTGGACGGTACAGACAGCAGTTGCTGATAGCTACAGCAACGTCAACGATGACGATGATAATGATGATGACGACGACGACGAAGATGATGATGATGATAGTGATGAAGGTAGCGCCGATAGCAGTGCTTATGACGACGTTGGATAAATCTCATCGATTTGCTCATGCGACGAAAACAGGAAAGCCCAAGTAAGAAGCATGAAAGCGTTACAGTCGATTTGATGGTTTTATTGTTCGTTCCGTGAGAAGAGAAATTTGAGCAAGCATTTCATGTTTGAACAGTTCTACATAGACGTATGTGTTTTATCAATCCGATTTCACTCTTTGAAAAGTGCTTTGAAAACTACTAATTTTGAAGTACTGCAGCCTACCGGCAGGCGCTAGGAAAATTTTCCTTTGAAGGTCATACGTCACAAGGGGTTTGATTCACCAATTGACAATCATGAAACCTAATAAATCAGATAAGTGGTTAGCATGTGTGTCGGTTATCTGATTGAAATGGAAGCAAAACCTGTCGATTTCTCGACATATTTTGTGCGTGCACACTTATATAATTGTGCCTAGTGAACGCAAGCCATTCCGGAGTTTGAAAATGCGAACCTTTGTTTTTGCCTACTATGAAACATTGATCAGTCTCCGGTTAGGCAGCGATTATACGACGTTCGCCGCTAACTTAGTATTCCGTCACGTTACGTTTGTTTGTGCAGGAAAGTACTGGTATATAAATTGCTCATTTCCGAAGGCCCAGCAAGATGTTCAGCGCAAAATTTCATGGACTGTATGTGCCAGTGTACGATATACAAAACCATATGGTGTAATTGTAGTACTTAATGCACCTCCGACGAGCTGTCACCGAGTTGTCGCTGAGTTTGCCACTTTATATTCATACTAATGGTGCTACTGATAGTTTATAAGTAGTAAAAATGTTTCAGAATCATGTGTCCACTTCAAGCTTCACTGATCGCACCAAGTCTAAATTGATAACCAGCCTACTGTGCACTCTTGATAACATATCTGTATACAACCCCATAGAAGACTTTACGATCCGGTTCCCGGACAAAAACGTCCGTTAATCTTCCTAGGTTTGTACCGAAATTATTTTCTGTTTGTATGGCTCAGCGCACATGAATCTAAGCGGTCTATTCGTTCATAGAAGTGCGCCTTGCTGGGCACCAGAATAAAGCCGGTCAGTTTAGATTTGTTTGAACTGCATTTTCTCAAAGGATCCCAAGATATTCATACAATTCACTTCATTAAATGTACTACAACTTGCCGCTTGCCCGATGATGAGTGAAGACGGAGTAGAAGGCAGAATCGGATCAGTTTATAAAACTGTGATTGTTAGGGAGATAATTGGATTCTTGGGCTTCTACAAACACACACACAGTGCTGTGTGCCCACAATATTCAAAGTGCACAGGTACTATGTAACGTAGGCACCACGAAAAGACGGTCCAGCAGCATGGCGACTGCTGCTACTACCGACACCACAACAAGGACTGTTGTTGCCCAGGAGAGGGGTGTGATGAGTGAAATTCTGGCTCCTAAACTTGTTTACTTTGATAATGGCTTGAGTTCGTCTGCAGTGAACGTGTTTGTAGCATTCCGCATTATCAATACACACTCAAAGTTTACTAACCATACATACATTGTTCGATGACTAGCTTACACTGAATGTCACTACACTGACTACACTACATGTCAGTGCAAAATGTCTGCCTGATTGTTGCTTGCATATGAGCCAAAACAGCGTTTCAACAGATGGATTGGTTATTCTAACTTACCACAAGTATACACGATGGCAAATGAACCTCTGTCTCCCGCCGCCGCCGACTCTAGGCAACGTTCAGTCAGTTTCTCTATACCGACGGTCTTTCATCGCCTTCTAGGAAGGCAACAGTACTTTCCATCGGGAACTTTCATTTAATTGCCCGATTTGGTCGTCTTCTAGATCCAAATAGGTTCAACCACTTGGAACTACTTGTTGACGAACAGGATCAGGCTCACCGATCTCCAAAAAGCACACAATACCGCCCACTCGCCCAACCGCCCATTTATTGGCGTTCAGACGTTTGCAAGCCGGATGCCGGATCAAAATCTGCCTGTTCGACATGGTTTTTTTCAGTTTTTGTCAATTGAGTCAAGTGAACTCATGCTGCTAAACTCGGAAAAGTGAACGGTACAGCACTAGTACTGCTGTGTGGAAACAATTTTGAACAGGTGACTAAGTTAAGCTGATATTTGGTGTGCTCGTTTTTGTCATTGTCGCAAAGCATTCAAGTAGCACCTTTTCACCACTAGGTATTGCTTTTAGAAGTTCATCTATATCACATGGTACGAGAGAGACTGAGTAGTACATTCAGACTATTTTGAACCTTTTCTTATTGATTTGTTAACACTCTAAAGCACTCTAGAGCGTTCCCGTATTTCCTTATGCATTTATGTGCATATATATATATATATATATATATATGTTTGTACTCTGTGTCGCTCATTCCCAAATTTTCAGAGGTCCTGTTGGATGGGATATGTAAGTCCCACGAAATTGAAAGCCCCTGTTAACTGTGTAGGTAACTGTGTTTATATTTTGGGATCAGTTGGGTGACTGTGCTTGTTTTGAGCATATACACAAAATACACACAATAATGTAAGTCGAATCTTTTTCTGAGACCTCATTCATATAGAACAAGTGCCGCCTCGTTCTCGAGAGCTACTACTCATGTATCGTCGAATGGGTAGCATTCGAGCAAAGCAATTTCGCGGTAAAATTCGTTGGCCTCAAAACGATACATACGGTAGATTACATACGCCTCGTATGTGACCACGTGATCAAAGACAGACTTCTCATGGGTGGAATGAAATAAGAAGTTCTGAAGAAATCCCAAGTTATAAATCTATTCAAAAAGTGTTCAGTACGCTTAAGTTTGCTTCAGAATACATCGATTTTGCTTGTAACCCATGAGTTGGATGGCTTTTGACAACACGGCGAACATTCCGGTAGTAAATAATGTTTTAATTGGAGCGGTCGTGGCAGTAAAAAGTTACGAGTAAATGGTGAGATGCAAGAATTAGACAAATCCAGTAAATTCAATCAAGTCAGGGTCTTGTAGCGATCTACTTTTTAACGGGAAACTCAAGGTTGTCAACCTAGATCCTTCCGTCAACTCATTGGTTGACTCACTTCACCTGATGAATTTTCCGAAAAGAATTCATTCGAAGTTGACTTGTCGTCGTGAATAGAGTATACATGTGGCCTGATTAGATATATATTGATTGCTGCCATCCAGCAGCCATGGTAACCACCTCGTTTCCTCCTTCCTTTTCTCAAAAGTAAAAGAATTGGGCATGATCGGTGGTGAGTTTCGATAAGCAAATGAATATGTTATCTATACCGACAGGAACTTTCGAAGATCGAAACCGCATAAGCATAAAATAAGATTGATCGCTTGCAGTTGTTTCCATACAACATCAGAGAACCGGGTTTTTCCATCTTGGTGGATAGAACACCTCCATGTAGTAGACAATGTTTGCCCTCTCTCGACCGCGGTCGTCCTTGGAAGGGATTACGATGTTTTACCGAATTTCTATCATTGCCTTAAAATTCAACTTTGATTTCATCAGTTTCTCCAGGTGAACCTTAAATAAACTGAAAAATCCACTGACTCTACTATAGCGCCAACATTGTGGAGGTGCAGATTATCGCAGACAATCCCATTCAGTTGGAACAAATTTGTGATCTAGAATGAAAGATCTGGCTCGAACAAAGTCAAATTCAGGGTGTTTCAGTCGTTAAAATCAGCTTGCGGTTGAAGGACATTGATTTTGGAGATTGTGTGAAGCTATATTTGAGCTCCATAGCCAGCCCTGGTATATGTGTGTTCCTGTAAATAAACGTCCAAAATGAAGATTTTGTGGTCCATCTTCATAAAAATTAGATTGCTCTTAGTTGTCCGCTCTCTCCTATGATTAGAAAATCTGTGGATCTCACACATTTCAGCCAGCTGAGGCCCTTTTTTCTTAGTGGAACTTATCAGAGAGAAGTCAAATAATTGGCCCTTAGGTTAACAAGTTTTAGTTGTTGTCCCCTTTGGACAATGCAGCCACTAAACGGTTTGTTCAACCACGAATTTACTATAAACATCCGGTAAACATCTTTAGACGAGAAGAAGGTTGGTTACTCGGCACAGCATCCCTGTAGACCTTCCAAAAACCTTAGTTTGCATTTGTTCAACTACGGTTGGTTTTCATATCCCCTGGGATGCCATACAGTCCATCGAGAGGTGGCTTCAAGCAAGCCGATGACGAAAATACATATTGATCATAACACTGGACCAAATTTTTCACTTATCACAGTTGAACTAACGTGGATTAAGTTAGATGATTTCAGGTTGAACATTTGGTAGTTGTCATAATCTATGTCCTACATTTGCCCCATTCCACAAAGCCGAACTAACGGTGCCAGTAGCAAGTAAGTATTTACACAAGTTGTTGAGAAAATGAGTTTTTGCTCAGAACTATTCTGCATTTTTTGGATTAGGTGAAGAAATATCTCTAGAAGACAGGCTAACATTTTTTTGGCGGTAACTTTTAGTTGGGGTTTTGTCACGTCAGTGAAGCCAATCTATGCTGAAGAGTAGCGAGGTACTTTACAAACGTTTCCCCTTGTTTTGGGAATTATCAGCAATGCACATCTCACCAGACTCAAAGGTATCGAATTCGCGAATTTCCGACCATTGATTGATATATTTACCGTTTGACCGCGAACGGCCGATCAGCAGTGTGATTAGACAGGATATAGCGCCACGTGACCACAGCACGCGCTGACTGACTTCTCAAATTACAATTTCACTCAAACATTTTCAGCCTGTTTGTGTGCGCTCACAATTATTTCACGACTGACTGATCAAAATGACCCATAGAGAGAATCACTGGCTGGAGTGTCACGAAGTTCATCTAAGTGAGTGACTAGAACAGAATTCAACTACCGATAAGCTGAGAAATTTTCCAAGGCAAAACATGAATAACATTATAAATTTAGTTTCCTGCTATACTAACATCCTATAGATAAGCAAATGAATGAGAAAATATTTGTTGTAGAAATTTGGAAGAGAATAGCGATTCAACTGCCATGCACTATTGTGGCGATCCGACACAAATTAAGTTGATTTTTTTCTATCTGGATGGATCATTGTTGTTCGTTCGGTGCACTCCTAAGACCGTCATAGCGTTTCATGTACAACTGAAAGAACGCCAAACTCAAGGACAGAAACAGCCCTAACCCCAAAAAGAATGAGAGCCAATCGCGCTGCCCTTAAACATTACATAGTTATTGGATCATATCATGAGAAGTGAACCACTGCGACGAGGTTTAAGGGTTCTACTCTGCGAGCGTGGAACAGACAGGACATGCGAGTGGGACCAGAAGCCAAGTCACGCCTGCACAGTCACACTGATCGGATAACCTTAGTTCAGTGTAGCTGAATACTAGCAAAGACTCGGTTGTGGGTAAGAACTCTTTAATGAACAGCTATTCTAGGCAGAATGAAACAAAAAACACCTATTCACCGGGTCAGTGGATAGCACGTAGCTTGTAAAGTCATAAAGTACAGCAATCAACTTTGGAGCCGGTATCTCGCCGGACTATACTGAGTTGCATTCATAGTAGCAATGAGTACGTGTCCGTTTTGACTTGAGGAGTGTACCTGTGCAGGACATAGTGGACTCACTGAGCTTGCATACCTACACTGACAGCGCGGAAGTATCTTTTGATCGGTAAAATTCGTACTAGCCGGGGACACTATGAACCAGTTCGTTCTCCCATGAAAACCAAATTGATATGTGAATGAGTGTTTCGGCAACTTCGCTCAAGTAGAACATAAGGCTGACGGGAACTGGGGGACCGCGCCTACCTGATGAGGCCTAAGAATGGGAAAACCGCTCGTGGGCTCTCAAGGTGTTTTCAGCAACCTTATGAGCATCGTGTTACGTTTATGTAGAGGCATACTTTATTCACACTGCTAAATCAGTATCGCTTAATTTTAGTCGTCCAGAAAATTGGCCATTGCTTGAGGGCAGCGCGGTAGACACTTCATCACTTGGGGTTGTTGTTTCTGCTCTTGAGCCGCAGTCAGAATGCTTCACTCAGCCAACATCAAAAGGACGCGGACAGCTGAGCGTCGAAACGCAATGCTAAACTCTGCATTGCTAGGTAAAACAACTTGATGGAATCCATTCGACTGAAACGACAGAAATGGGCAAACTTGTGCGAGATTTCTTCAAAGACGGCTGAGTCAACGTTAGCAATTCATTTCAGTGTCAGGTTAGACGACATTTTCGTTGAAAAATAGCTGTCTTCATTTCTTGGTGTCTTGAAAAAGTGAATCGTGCTCGGAACCTAAAGGCAACTTCGCTTGGTTGAAAGGTTTGTGTTTTTGCACCACCCCCTGGAATTCCGATTGACGATGTTTAGACCCGGAGAAGAGTTAGTCAGCCTGCGTGCGTGCGTGCGTGTATGCGGACGTCACCCAGGCAACCTAGCAAATCTGTACCAAAACAGTGCTAAGAATGTACTTTTAGCTGATTTGAATTTTCAGCAGTAAGGAAAGCTGACGTGAATTGTAACTCGTCGTCTGTCTGCGTGCAGCTGAAGGACGAGTAACGTTCTGGGGATTCGAGACAACTGTTAACCAACGAAACATGCAACTGAATTGGCTACAACTGCATGATGAATTCTACCCAAAACGAAGCATCTGCCTCGTTAAATTAGAATGGTTTACGTGGGTTCATCCGAGTGTCACATTGGCTTACGAAAATTGTAAACGCGATTTTTCTTCGGCACGACTGTCGTTGAGAGTATGTGCTCCAGGGCGAACGTCGTCACTTCACTAGACAACCATGCGCATTTCCTTTTTTCTGATTCATAAATACCGTCCCTGTTTTAGAAAAAGTGCTGGAAGTTTACAACAAAGCGATTGATGAGATAGTAAAGGAAGGTAAGTTGCCGATCAAATTGTTCGACTTTACGTGACTTGACTTGGTAATTCGTAACTAGTATTTTGCCGTCGGTTTGTTTCACGTTTGGCCTTGTCCTCACGGAGCGCGTGTCACCCGAGAGCAATGGGTTCATGCGTCCGTGAGAGCCCCACGTCAGCAGAGACTTAGTTCAGGCACTGTTGAAATGCACTGCACATCTGGGTGCATTTCTAGAGGACTCCTATCAGAAGTGAAAGTGATTGGTAGTTCGGAAAATAAGCACCTAACTAAATGTCATTTTCAAGAGAAATTCCGTTCTGCAACTGAAGTCAGCCTACACCGCAGGCCGAGAAACACTTAGACACAGGATTCGCACCACATGGTCTCGTGGTAACTGGCTGCTTGAGTGACCAGTTCTCGGATAGGAGGTTCATGTGAATTTGTGGTGTAAATTCCAGTTAGCATTATTACCCAACTGCCAAGAACAATCTTGGGTTGAGCTTACTTTTACGGCCGCTTTGTAAAGGATTCTCCAAGGTACTTATTCTCACAGTGTAGTGATAAATCACTAGATATAGCAGACAACTGCTCATCGGTTCATCTTGTAGCACCAATGTGAAGTGCAGTCACTGATTGTCCGGAACCTGTCATTCCGTCTCTTTACCGACTGATCCAAATTTGTATTTCTGTTTTGTGAATGGAAGCTGCACCCGATGGAGAAGGTAAGTGGCCATTGCGTTTGTGATTTGTCGCCCATCCTAGACAAAATCCAGCTTCTTAGCTGACATTCTGCTTATTCTCTTGCAATTTATCAGACCGACCACAGTGTGAGGCACGTTTTTTTACTGCCACCCTTTTAACTAAACGATCAAGCTGACTGCCTTATGGTTCACCATAAGTCACCTTCCACTAATCTCATAGCTGGTAAAAATCTAGGTCGCCTTATTCTACAGTGAAAACCTTCCAACACAGCTTTCCAGATTCCGCTACGTAGCAGTTACCGGTCAGAAGCAACCAATTTTTATCAAAAACCTCATCATGTGAAAACACATTTTGGCATTCGATCCTCACCCCAGAATGCAACATGTGACCCAAAAGACAAATATTTTCAGGTTTCCATAGAAACGTTTGTATGCCGGACACGATACTGTCCATTTTACCATTCTGTCCACTGTTCTTTTTTTCGCTCAGCGATATTTGGCAACTTTCGGGCATCCGAATTTTCCGATGCACACATCGAACAATACATCGGTGAGTATTCCACATTATTGTTTGGAAATTAAAAATGATACCAGCATGTTTTAGGACAGAAGTGCCATTTTAGGGTGCTTCTGGGGGATAGTTTGTAGAGCTAAGGCTTTTCGGTTTCATCGATTACTTCCCTATGGTGCTGATTTTTGTTGATGATACAAGTGTAGAGGTAACTACTAAACCGACCATTAGGTGTTTGTAAACCTATTTGCAGTGGCTATCATCTTTTAATCAGTCGCACAGTTACCAGATTTACAAAACGATTTACCGGACTTCTAGAGACCAGACTTTACTTTACTTTACTAGACTTTGAGAGTCAACAGGCTACATCTTTTACTATTTGGGTACACATCATAAATGAGCTAGTTTCATGGCACACTAAGTCTCGTTTCATCTACATCATTTGAACCGCCATTTAGGATATTAGCGGAAAATCACCATATATAGTACTTGATCTTATATGCGGCAAGTGAAGATTCCCGTTTCTCCAATGTCCTCTAGTTAAGACAAAACAAAGAAATTCGAGCTACATTGTGAAGCCCGATAAAAAAAACGGCGAACGAGCTGCGAATCATCAGGGGGATTCAAACAGTATCTCGGGTTATAGCTTAGAACCCAAACCCACCCTCCGTTTATCCTACTAAGCCTACAGATGGAAAGAACGGTACATAAATATTTGACCTCCAAATTGGGAGAACGCACTTCGGACTGAGCGAGGACTCCATCCTATGTAAACCCCAAGTTATTAACGGTTTATTATCAGAAACCTCATTATCTGACAAAAACATACATTTGACCTCAGCAAACAAGATGTGATTCACTTATCCAACAGATAAATGAATTCGATTTTTTTAAAAGAAAATTTGTAACGGACACCACATTGTTCATGTTAGTGTTCTATCTACTGTTCTCCTTTTCATTCAGCGGTCTTTGGCAAATTTCGTTCATCGACATTTCCTGATGAGAGTATCGAAAAATTCATCCGTGAGTAGTCCACTTTTTCAACTCAGTCACCTGGTCAATAAGATATGACGAATCCGGAAAAGTCAGTCCCAGCCCCATACAATGTCAGTTTTAGAGCAGGAAAAACAACTTTCACTGAGTTTGATTACCAACCCTAGGCTGACAGTTCATTTTATTTTGTTCGCCTGGATGCCAGGGAAATTTTCCCGAGTTTCTTGTACAAGCGCAAAAGACGACTGTGAAAATAGCCGGACCTATTTTAGCTTATTCTTGATATTTCATCATTGCTTTTTGTGAACAGTTTGAAAAAAGCAAAGGACATAACGCACTGGCTAAAAGTGCTTCTTGAGACTCATCATCCAAGCGCAGTCCGTTAACCTTATGTTCTATCTTCTGAACGACTAGTCATGGTTTCCACATACACACGTACATACATTCATGCATACATACATACATACATACATACATACATACATACATACATACATACATACATACATACATACATACATACATACATACATACATACATACATACATACATACATACATACATACATACATACATACATACATACATACATACATACATACATACATACATACATACATACATACATACATACATACATACATACATACATACATACATACATACATACATACATACATACATACATTTACACGCCATTGAACACCGTTGCTTACGATTATTAACAAGCCGAGCATGAAACAGTATATTCCCGTTAGTTGTTTTGTGACACGACTCAATGACTCAAACTGTTTGATCCACAATTTATGTGCCCATCGCTGCTCTTTACAAAAGTCCTTCGCATACAAAACAACACTCTGTGTGTATGATGAACAAACTTTTAGAAACACTGAAAAACATTGAAAAACGTGAGTTGATTCGATTACTGAAAACCGCAATTGCCCCTTCAGTCTTAGGAGGCATATATCTAAGTAGATAGTGAAACACTCTTCTCCATTTTGGGCTTCTTCCAACCTGAAATTCGCCTGTTTACTACATACTTTGGAAGCAGTTCCCTTGGTATTATTTCATCCGGTCATCAAGTTTCCACTCTGTTTTTCTAAAATTTCAGTCGTTAATTCACACGAAAGCCTCCATGGGCCTTTCAGAATCATCGCCATTTGACGAAGTGAAACACGGGGGCTATGACAAATATTCAAGTCTGAGCAGTACGCAGTTAGAGCAAACTACGCAGTCGTATTGCCGATACGTCCTAGTACCAAACAAAACTCATTGGAGATGCAAACTTGTTCGACCCACTTTTCTTGGTGCAAATCAGCGCTGATGAACCCCAAAAGTAATATTACCTAGGCCACATGTCTAGCAAAGGAAGCAGGTCATATGCTTTAGAGTTTGTATCAAAACAAATTTTAAACAGACTCCCCTCCAAAAGGAGAGCTGGAGGGACAACATGAAACTCCTCGTCCTGCAAACACGGTCACCCCTCAGGAGCTGTGACCACTGCTCCTCGGTGAGTTGCCATGTGATGTTGAATAGTTAAGAGAATGATCAATCAGACAGCAAGGATGAACTGTTCAAGTGCACAAGCTCTTGGTTATACCAATATTTCGAAAGTGGCCAGGTTCGTGGAGCTTTCTTAACGGCAGAAACGTATATTTCACATCCATCGACCAAAATGTCCGAGCTACACGGGTCCGAATACACACAGAGTGAAAGTTCCTCATCTGTCGTACCCTCATTCCGCAAGAACCTCTTTTTGTTCATCTCATTGCTTAGGAGGTTTTAACGAACATGACCCGGCTAGAGTCGGACATTGGATTTTAGCTGTGTTTCAGTGAGCTCTCTCCACGGAGTCTGTTGCAGGCTACAGGGAAAGGTTTCACTTTCTCTCGTCTAGATATGTCTGCTGATTTTACCCGGAAGTGATTCTTCCCTAGTTTTTTTCTTATAAATTGAGTTGAAGTTTAAAGAGAGACGCGTGGAAGGACGTGCAAACCCAGCGTGAGAACATACACCATTGCGATAAGGAGAGATTGTGGCTGACAGGTCCGCAAGATTTGTTGAAATTCGACAGCTACGAGGCCGTCAGCTACTAGGCGAATTTCCCCCAATTGGTGCGACCGCACAAAGTAAAAAAGGTAACCCTGTACGGATAAATGCATAGAAATGACAAGTTTTCCAGAATTGGCAGCACTCAGCCGTTGATCCGTAACGTTGGTAACCGGCTATGATGTGATCACATTGGTTCCGTGACTACCTCGAAGATAGTGTGCAAAATATCAAGTGTTACGGACTGAAGATTGATTTAGCGATGTTTGGTGCTGTCAGCGCTGGCGGAGCACAGATGCTTCAATGTACTTACCCTGCTATACGCCACTCTGTACAAGTAGACTCTAGCTGCTGATACTAGACGACGGCCGATGTAGCATGAGATTAATTCTTGTGTCAGCCATGCTTACATGTGGGATGGAATTCTGCTTGGACGCCTTGACATAGACAGAAAAACTACTGGGGTCCTCAAACGAAGCTTTTAGTTCAAAAGGCTGACAACAAGTGTGACAGCGGTTTTTGGTGGTAGCACTTAAGGAGAACAAGTCCAAAGTCACGTCCCGAACGTTAGCTTGTCTGGCCAGGAGACTGTGTTGCCAAAACATTCCCCAACTTGGTAAAAGAAACTGAGTGAGTGTCACACGGCCATACGCAATATAGCTCGATGGATTATGAGAGTCATACCAAAGTAAGCTGAAGCCTCCAGTTGAGGGGCTTGTAAAGAAGAGAATATAGAAGAACCCTAGTGAAAACTGACCATCACATCTGTGTCCAGGTTGCTGCCAGAAATGTTTGACAAAATTCCACCCACCTAGTTACGGATTTTCAAAGGATGAACACAAAGAAAGTTACAGGTTTCGTTATCAGCATATGTAGCCTGATTCTTTGCATCCAGTCGGTTCGACTGGTCTAGCCGGGGACTGCCCGAATTATCACTTCGACCAGACACCTGGACTCATTCAGACCTTTATTGACCTGTAAGTCGTGTGATTCTTGATAGTTTATAGTTCACGAATGATTCGTAATTATCAGCAACCTTATGAGTAGTCCATTACGAATATACATGTATCGCGATATCTCGAATATCGTAGCAACTGGAACATGAGGCGGCCTGGTGCAGCACATTCAGTTGCCTGAAAACATCGCAAACGGGAGATTCAGCTGGGTTCCAGGTGAGTCTCTCGCAAAAACCAAATTGATATGCAAATGAGTGTATTTCTCGAAAACAGTGCAATTTGGGTTCAAGTAGAACATAAGGTTGACGGAAACTCGGGGACTGCGCCTACCTGATGAGCCCCAAGAAGGGCGAAACCGGTCGTGGGCTGTCGAAGAGTTTTCAGCAACCTTATGAGTAGTCCATTACGAATATACATGTATCGCGATATCTCGAATATCGTAGCAACTGGAACATGAGGCGGCCTGGTGCAGCACATTCAGTTGCCTGAAAACATCGCAAACGGGAGATTCAGCTGGGTTCCAGGTGAGTCTCTCGCAAAAACCAAATTGATATGCAAATGAGTGTATTTCTCGAAAACAGTGCAATTTGGGTTCAAGTAGAACATAAGGTTGACGGAAACTCGGGGACTGCGCCTACCTGATGAGCCCCAAGAAGGGCGAAACCGGTCGTGGGCTGTCGAAGAGTTTTCAGCAACCTTATGAGTAGTCCATTACGAATGTACATGTATCGCGATATCTCGAATATCGTAGCAACTGGAACATGAGGCGGCCTGGTGCAGCACATTCAGTTGCCTGAAAACATCGCAAACGGGAGATTCAGCTGGGTTCCAGGTGAGTCTCTCGCACAAACCAAATTGGTATGCAAATGAGTGTATTTCTCGATTCGTAATTATCTTTTATCCGGGGAAGGATTACGAAGCTTGCTCGTTTACCCTGTTTATTTCCGGAAACCTATGGGAATTGTTAGTCTGGTTCTGGAGAAGTTTGAAGTCTGTTGGCACACTGTGCTTGTAGACTGGAACATGAGAATGTTAACTGTCATCTGGATGTGGTCACCGTTATTCATCTGGATACACATAAAAACGGCCTAATGAAAGCGAGTAAGTTCACGAAGCAATCGCAATTGTTTGGAGCCTTTTGTGTGGATAATATTGCCGTCGGGTTGTCAGTTTGCAAAATGAATAGTGGGTCGTGTTTTGGGATAAAACTGTTCTCATTGGATACCTGAAAACAAAACTGTCCGTTCAGAAATGAAGCGTTTCGAGACCGGCTGAGCTAGTGGTGATCTAGCTGAACTTCATACGACTCAGCAAAGTCTTTGTCAAACATCATTCCCTATCAATAAATTTTAATCAACCATAAAGAACGAACGATATTCCGGCGGAATTAGTTGAGCTTAGTCGGTTTTCGGACATCTCGCTTAGCCTCTGGGCACTTTCATGACTCAGCTCAAAGAAGGAAGAAACGTAGACCCAGAATGAAGACACTAGAATCGCAAGAGATTACAAGACGACCGGTTTCACGAAGAACAGTAATCGGAAGTTGACGACAGATGAAAAACATTGATGCAGATGGTTTAGGGTGCCCTGGAAGACATTTTGGTGTCGGATTTGCCCCCCGTCTATCAGGGCCACTTGCCAATCACGCTCCTTGGTGATGCGTTCTGGTTGTGTGCTTCCTGTTCCCGTTACCACTGGAATGTGTACATCTTTGCTACAACTTTCACCAGAAACAGATGTGTCGGATTGGTTGCCTCTTTCATTATGTCCAAACCGTTTTATTCTGCCAAAACTTCTCCGAACGGGGGCAGCTGTCTGGCGTCCAACCTATCCGATTGTGATGAGACTGCCTTACTTCGCACACCGTAGATGCTGATCTCCAGACGATCATCCAACTGTCCATGTTAGACCAATCAGCTGACACAGCTTATTTTACACGGCCTCGGCCGGCACCCTCACTTCGGCTTATCTCTTTAGGGCATTCAGATTGGTCAGTTAACATGAACCGCGTAGCAACATTTTTGTAGAATTTTCAGCCTCTCGGAGATCGTTATTCGAACTCCAACTATTCCGGATTTATGTCTGACAACACTCCTTCCGGTAAATCTGGCTCCAATTCATTCCATCAGTACACACGGCAAACTAATTTTGACGTGACATTTTGAAAGCACCTGGCACTAATAAAGATGTTTTATTGATTTGTTCAGAACTTCAACCGGGGGCAAAACCCGATGGTAAGATGTGAAACGCATATTTCTCCTATCATCAGCACATCATTGTAGCCATGCATCTTGTTCGGGGGTGGTGAAAAGTGTGTGTGTAGTCGACTGCAAATACAAACAACAAATAGGTGCCTAGTCCAGAAGTCACGGCTATTTATACTTGGATGAAATGAGCTCAGTAACAAATCGGAGAAGTCGTCACTCGCCGAGCCAGTCATTACGTGACCACGTGATGTGCGAGCGATCCAAAATTGTATGCAGGTAGTGTGCAACCACAGTTTGGCCCCTCTTACAACATTCGATGCAAATACGTTTCTCTCGGATAGAATGGGGTGACTACTGACCAACGATTGTGGTTTCACATGCTTCTGCCGTTCGACTGCAGAGTGTGTAACCGAATGGAGACCACACTGATCAACTGAGAAGGTTTCACCACTTCCGCTGGCTTCATAATACAGTTTCAATTTAGATGGTAAAATGTTGTTAACTGAAGTGTAGGTCCATCATCTAGGTTTCGCCATTCTTGGAGTTATCAGGTGGGAGCAGTCCACGGGTCCAAGTAGAACATGTAGTCGACGGAAACTTGTATTATATATATATATATTTATATCATAGTATGCTGGTCTAGTGAATTATTTCAAAAATGCCATTTCACGTTGTTCATTTTACTGATCTCCATAAACAGAACCAACTTTACAGTTTATCCGTGGCCTTGAACTGGACCAGCTTAAAGGTTAGTCATTACCGTGTTTTTTGTCAAACATGATTTTTTAAATAGCAATTGCTCATTTGCACCACCAGCATCTGTGTGACGTAAAATATACCATACAATTACCGAGGTCTTTGTTTAATAGGGGTGAGGTAGTGTAACCCAGAAAGCAATTCTTTTCAATAATCTGACAATCCAGAACACCAGGTACAGAGGTTTGGTGAAACAAGATGCCATCAGTAGAGCTGACTCGTCTCTGTTCGCTGTAACATAAGGAGAAAACCTCTCGTGGATAGATAAGTTGAGTTGCCGCAGGGGTGGATATCATGAAAAACGGCATTTACATCCTATTTGTTTTGTTTTGAAGCCCGTTTGAAGGCATTCTGTGTAGAATTTCCAAGTCTCGTGTGAACGGAATCCCCTGCTCCAATGGACAGTGCCAGCTGACTTGAGCCCCATTCCTCTTGATGAGTAGAAATGAAGATGGTCTGTATGTGACGGTCGACAGAGACTGTTTCATACAAGCATTATTCGCTGAGTCGACACCTAACCGGTGTGGCTTTAGTGAACTAGTTGGATTCAACTTAGTCGCCAACTTGTGTGGTAATATTTGCTTGATCAGTGTGACAGGAACAAACCCAGTCACCCATAACTTCTGTTTTAATCCCACGTGATTAATGCTTTCCAGGAGACGGAAACTGCAGTTTGTCCCAATTTTGATCTTTCAAAAAATCCCGCGGAATAAACTCTGGGAAAATGCTGCGAGTAGTTGATTACCTTGACTCAGGATTTCAGATTGACTGACAGCTGACACACGTGGGTCACGAACTTAGGATGTGTGTGATATTGTTTGATAGCAAACAAACTCTAGCTGACGCGAACACTAGCAACACCAGCGTGTGATATTGTTTGATAGCAAACAAACTCCACTAGAAGGCACTGCAAACAGATGAGTTTGTCCTGGACGCTTATGCGCCCGTGAAAGGAAACGATCAGTACGATGCTTTGTATGCCATCCAACACGGCTTCGGACATTTTGCCTCAGTTCAGTCGCCGAATGTTCGAAAAAAGATGAACTGACTGAATAATAAATGGTAATAAAGAAAAGAATGAATATCAACAACTGATAAGTAAGTACTGATACGAGTGTGCAAGTGCAAGTGTTCATCGTGAGGCTGAAAAAGATTCAAGAAGCCAGTGTTCATTTGAAGTGTAATGCGAGGTGATCCGTTTCAATTTTGCGAAAAAATATATATTCCACGGGTTGAGAGCACAGCCAACCCGTGAAAACGAAGGTGCCGCTTTATTTAAACTGTCCTTTTCAAGAAATCATTCTACCTCTGCCCCACTTAGGATACGGTATCTTTCCACATAAAAGAGAAGTCACATTTTAGCGAAAACGACGTATCCATTCGGAGAGACTGCCGCCTGCATCGTATGACACGACGCATGTCTCCAGCTGTTGACTTTATATGTGCAACCCAGCTGACGCGAATGCTAACACTCGTGATGACGACTCGTGATGAGCACGAGGATCATTTATCCTCAGGTCTCTTTCGTTAAGTCGGATGCGTAGATGAATACGATTAAAGACGAGATCTCAGGATCAGTGGTAGTCTTTGTATGTAAGTGGAAACAGTAGGTTGTTTACAGGTATCCCGCCGAGCAGTGAAACCACAGCTAGCAAACTTGGAGCTACACCAGCACCGGTGCAACTGTAAGATCACCCGAAGCACGTGGTCGATTAAATCTAGATAGAAAGGCTCCACTACTGTACATGGTGCTTCACTCTCAAAGGTTCACTAGAGTCTGAACGTTAATTATTGCAGTCAAAAATGAGAACAAGGTCCGAACTGTGGACAATGAGGGGTAGATGTGAGATAGATGCGTGATGGATCAATCCACAAGGTACCCGACAGACGTGCCTACATCTGGAGTCTACAGAATATAGATCTTCAAGCGGGACAGAGTGGGGATTAAGAGATAACAGAGGCTGGCGGAATGCTAAATCCCTGACAGAATTATCATCGGAGTCCTCAAGAAAAGTCTCTGACACAAAAGTCTAGCCAGAAGGCAACGGTGAATTGCTGAAGACTACTGACGTCCAATTTTCAGAGAACCACAGGATTTCAGCGAATACGACGTATAAACTCGGAGAGACTGCTGCGGCAGGCCGAGGAAGCGGGTTTGGTTGAGGTAACCCACCCTAAGCCTCTGACTCAAAAGTATGACTCGCGAGGCAGCAGATAGTAGGGTTTTCTTTGGGGACCCTATCCGGAGCCAATGACTCAATAGTCTGACCTGTTTGGCTAGAGGAGGTTGGCCTATCCCGAGGGCGCAGGGAACAAGACATTACTCTCTCATTCCTAATGCACGTGCTTTTTGATCAGCACCAGACTCTCCGGTTTTAAAAGTGTTTCGACCGTATTGAATAATGCGCCGGCGGTTAGGGTCAACCGTTGGGCGATCGAAGTGTGCGGTTTTTACGGCTACCCGTCCTTCCTCGGGGGGAGGGAGCATCGCTGCTTAAATAAATATGGACATATTGGTCGTCTGGGGAAACATCTTATTGCCTTCACACTCCTATCGCAGAGGATAGTACGAGTTTACCCCCAGACCGCCTCGAAACACGATTACTCGTAGTACAGGGTCTCGCTGCTATTGGTTTGACTGCTCCTCTTTGGCCTTCCTGGCATGGTTGTACCTTGTGGAACGAACACCACGTCGAGGTGACAGCTTTAGGTCGGGTAGCAGATTTAGGTCAGAAACATGAGGAAGGAAAGCTTGAGTAAGGAAGTGGAAAAGGAAAGAAGAATAGAACCCTGGTGTGAAGCCTTTAGGGAAAACACGCACATGTAGACATGATTAAAGTAAACGCATTTGAGCATCCAGCTGAAGTAAGACGCCATTAGCAAGATCGACTTCACGAATCGTACCCGACATAAGTGCGGTTTATAATGACAGGCAAACTTTAGCTAAGCAGTCCGGTTCGGGAGTGACAGCTCGCGCGACATTGCGATCGGTTGCATGTCATGTGTTACAGAGTTTTATATAATTTGCAAACAGTAGTATATGGTCCCTAGCCAGGAAGGTTTGAAGACCCCATGGTGCTCATTTTAACAATAGCCACTTTCATTTCACGTCTCCGCATCACGGCTTGTCCCCCGTGAATTTTCGCCATCAGAAGAGTGAACAAAGCTTTTCTTGATATATGATGGTATGATGTATATGAGCCCTACCCATCTCAAACGAATGAGTTTAATCTGCCTCTCTAATTAATCCGGTGATCAAACACTTGAAGTTGCCTAGGGTCCTCGGATCAGAGGGACCATATCACAAAACCACAGAGAGAAACCACTTTTAATTGCCTTGTGTACATGGTCTTTTAGCTTCAGTGAAGTTCGTTTCCGATAGAATATATGAAACCACTTCACAAACATTGATCGCCTCTTGATTATATGGGCTTTGACTCTCAGATATCTTCCTGAGACCAACACTATTTTGAAGAGCCACTCCATACGAAAATTCTCTTAAGTCAAGGAAAATGTCGACTGTTGGTTGGTGGTACTCACCGTCCTGCTTGACGTAATGGTCAGTGCGTCCTCCACCAGGTCAAATCTTGCTTGTTTTCATCGGACTTGCAACTCAGATGCCGAATTTCGGCGTTGTGATAGAAGGGATTGCCCGTTATGATGGGCACGGAACCTGTACACTTATAGTTAGAATAGTTGGCTTGGGCACCCATTTTAAACAGGGCTACGGCCAACAACTGGCTCTGATTTTCTGAAACACGTTCTTGTTTCCAACCGAGTACAAGCTACCTCTTCTTGGCCTATGAAAAAACTGGAGATAGAGCACCCGGCTCCACAGCCAAATAGGTCCTCAAGAGAGAATGACTTTTTACACTAAATGTTGGATGTTCTAAGCCCATACAGAAGGAGTAAAACTGAGCGGGTGATCGAATAACAGATATGGCTTACATTGAAATTCGGATTTCAAACATCATCCGCCCATTAGATCCTGTTTTGGCGATTAGCTGAAATGGATTCTTTGCTTTCCCGACCGCGCTGGTCCTTTTCATTTCTTTAACGTTTTGGTTCTACCATGCCTTTCTGTTCCCACACAGACTAAGTTTGAAATATCTCCTGTGCGACTATCTAGCTGAGCAATTGTTCGAATCCGATGAGATACAGCAGTGCGCATCAGTAGGTGACAGAAGAAGCCGTTCGGAGATCCAGGAGTTTCCGCGTACCTATTCTAGATAAACAGACAAAATTTCCGGCGTCACGTAAAGCTGTGAATGCCTTATCCCAGTTTCGGCCAAAGTAATTTGAGGAGGCCGCTTGGAATGCATTGCATAGTGGGCTTTGGCATACTTCCCCAACTTTTGGCTCGTAAAACGTTTCTCTTGCTTAATGGGGCCAACCGAGAAATTTTTTTAAAATCGTGCACCGAATCAACATGTTTACTAGGAGTAGTCAAGGAGCTAGACCAGCGCCGGCGCAGCCACAGGATCACCCGAAGCACGTGGTAGGTTAAATCTAGATAGGGATGGTAAGGTAGACTCAACCAATGTGCCGGTGCTCCAGTCCAAAAGGTTCACTAGAGTCTGGACGTTAAATAAATGAGAACAATGTCCGAACTGTGGATAATGAGGGGTAGATGTGCGATAAGTGCGTGATGGATCAATCCATAAGGTACCCGACAGACGTGCCTACAGCTGGAGCCCACAGAATATAGATCTTCAGGCGGGACGGAGTGGGGGTTAAGAGATAACAGAGGCTGGCAGAATGCCAAATCCCTGAGAGGAGGATCCTCGGAGTCCTCAAGCAAAGTCTCTGACACAAAAGTCTAGCCGGAAGGCAACGGCTGAGGAATACTGACACACACACACATTAGGACAAATCGTTCTAACCCATAAACTGAATTGCCAAGAGGCTGTGTTAGTTGTAGCGCTTTGTCGAGCTATCCAAACGAATTTGTGTGACACAATGCGGCTACAGGCAGGCTAGGGTCAGTTGTACACTCCCACTTCCGCAGGGACCTTCAAGTTGCACACTTTGCAACCTGATTAAGCGAATTGGAATTTGTGGTTACTCTGGACTGGATTTGTGCAACCCCCATGAACAACTGGTCACTCAAACACCCCAACTTTGGACGAATCGGGCACTTTCTTACGTCAAACGAATATGTTTCGCCTTGTGTGATCATCGCTCGTGCCCCAACTGCGGCGAGGAAAAATTTGTGGGACTGTGTCGGTCGACATGTTGTTTCGTCTGCATGAGTTTAACTGCTGTGTGCCTTCGTCAGCGGACTGAACACGACTGGCTACGACCGAACGATAACAGTCCCATTTACTGCATTTTAGTCTGTGTTATCCGTGGGACGATGCTTGGACAACCCAGCTACAGAATGGTCGCAAATATCGTTGGACTCCACTTATTTCCCCTCCCAGTCAGTATCTGCTAGTGATAAAATCGTCAGAAAACTCTGCTAAACTGAACAAATATCTCATCCAATCCCGACTGGGAAATTTCGGCTTCGACAATTGTTAACAAACACTGTCAGTTGGCCTTTTGTTGGTTGTAGTGTTCCGAGATAGGTAGAAAATTTGCTGTTCAACAAAACACAAGTTTGGCAGCTGCCCCACGACTTCATCAAGTTAGGGACCAAAATGCGTTATTTCAATAACTTGACCGCAGTTGGCCACTATTCTGTGTCCAGCCAACGAAGCTCAGCGACGAAGATTTTGTGCTTATGTCACAAACATTTTAGAATGCAAAACCCCAACTCCGTCCTCTCAACTTTATTGGTGGTAAGCTGAGATCTAAGACTGGGACTCCAAAGCACCTCTATGTGGAATATTTTCCCATTCATCCGCATTGACAGAGCATGTTGTTAGGTTGCTTGAGACCGAGCCAGTTTTTCCACAGGGCACTGAGTAAAACAAGCTTCAATCTTCTAGGACACGATTCTAGCCCCATCCTCGTTTTTACCTTATTACTATTATCGAACAATCTTTTAGCTTGTATGTTTTCCGCCTACCAACATCGGATGACCACACGGAAATTTTATCATGGCCTGACGTGCGGTATTATACTGACCAAGGTCGAATCGGATGTTGCGGCAGACATGACGAATAAGTAGTTCTGATTCACCTGGTTATTCACTAAAAATCGATCAAATGAAAAAGTACAAACACAGTTCTAGACATGAGACCAATATCAGACTTTTGTATGGAACAACATCCCAGCACACTTTAGTACCAATTTGTGATCTTCATTGTTATTTCACAGGTAAATTACCGAAAATTTTAGAAGTTCGGATGCATACAGTTTAAGTTCTATAACTCAGTTTGAAATGAGAAACGTGCGGTTTAATTTTCTACCATTATGGATGTTCATCGACCAGTCTCCATGAAAGTTCGTTTTTTGATAAACGCTATACGATAAGATTTTCTCAAAATCCAATATGCACATTCCACCAAAACAGAATTAATTATACCAGGTAAGTCAAAAGGGTGCAAGCAGGTGTTTTGTAGTGTGAGCCAAATGGCAATTACTTGAGAAGGAAGCACGGTGTTCACTAAGAAACCTCACAAAATGTTAGAAAAAACGTTTGAAAATAGAAATCACAAACGGCAAACGCGTTAGTGCCCAACATTATTTGGAAGGACTGCCTAATTTTCAACCCGATTAAAGCCGATAATTCGACATATCCTGGCGAGTAACTACTTCTGACCGTCTTGCCCGCGACCTTGAAACTCGAGAGACGACAGATCCCATCAGCTGATTCACAGTGTGCTTTCCCCACACGCCGGTTCTCACATTCAGTAGCAGTGTGTTCGAGCTGGTAGACATCCTCTTCGGTGTAAACGGTACTCCTGACTAGATAACCCCGCACACTGGAGCGTAACCTATCTCTGTCATCCCTGGTAACGTCGTGATGTCAGCGGAGGTACAGGGTTCATCTGTATAGTGCTTCCGTGCACGCTGTGCTATTGCAGGCATGGGAAAATTGAGCCTTTCGGGTTGATGGGAACAACAGATAACTGTTCTGGATTGTTGCTACCCGCAAAGGTTTGCTCATGTCTGCTACGAATAACCTGTGTGGAAGGGTTAATTCAGACTGTGAGTGTTTAGCAGAGAGAACAAGTTGGGTCCTATAATCTGATTACTAATACACCGCCGATGACGCTGGTAGTGGTGCGTTTTGCGAATGCTTGACCTGAGTCACTATTCACATGCACAGGAATCGGTTAAAAATGAGGCCATTGAGTGACCCGGACTGGATGAATGAGAATCTCCACTCCGCGAACCATCTCGACTGCCATAACGACTCCTCCGGAAATGTGTAGAATCCATATCACTCGGGTTCATGTGTCGGCTTCAGTATGGAAAGATATTGGACGTTGTTCACTAGGTAAAATGGAGGAAGCTGACGCTGTTCAAATATGGTCGACAAGAATTTTACTCCTTAAATTGGAATAAGGGGACTGTTCAGACGACACTTATATCATTACTTCGTTTGTGATGTTAGTGTATATCGCAAATATTGGTAGGGCCAAGATTCAATGTACACGGCTATTTTCCTTTGTAAGCAGTATGGGAATATTGACCCAACTTCTTTCCTGACCCAGTACACATTTCTTTTGTTAGAGGCTTTTGGGGAGTTGCAGTGTCTGAATCCCAGTCAGGCACCATTTCATATGTTTCACTCTTGCATGGTTAATCGGTGAGCCGTAGTAGCCAGTTAACACCTAACCACATACGGTTTGCATGATTCAAGGGAGTGTCTCGACTTATCCTGTCCATGGGCGAGTCGGTCATACTGTCGAATAGACATGCGTAGCCGAATCGTAATTTGTTCAAACAGTAACCGGAAGGTTACCGGTTCAAATCGTGCAGAATATTCACGAGCAACTCACTGCCGATCATTCCCGATGGCTGTACAATTCATCTAGACTTTTCAACGGAATGAAACCTCTGGTGAACTGCACAAACCCCATCATACTGTCTAACAGGTTTTCGGGAGATGGTAACTGTCTAGCGAGTGTCCGAAGGAGAACAAATCCCATTTATCCCCACCCTTTAAATTCTTCAGACCGACCGCAGTCAATGAGAGGTAAGTGAACAAAAACAACTCGTGTTTCTTATATCCATTTCAACATTCGAAAATTGAATTTTACCACTGCATGAAGTGCAAAAGTTACTTTCTTCAAGCCAACCTCCAAAATGCGGTTTATAGAGCTGAATGTGTGTTGAAATAACCGGTGAAATAACGGTAGGTAATTGCACTGACCTACACACTCGCTACTTGTGCGTAGCTTAAAAACTGTGAATCATTACTGAGATGCAACAAACCACAAATTTGTGCTTGGGTGATGCATTTCCAGGTGAAAATGGCATACTACTTCAGCTGGCTTCATCAAATCAGTAAAAGTTCACAACTGATCTGCTTCGATCAATATTTGGATACCTACCAGTTGTCCTGTTTTTCTTCAAGTGAGCTTCTCAACAGAATGTCAGTAGCATTGATGACATGAACTTTCGTAAATCGTACTTCGTTGAGATAGACTTTTGTCGAGAGAGATTTTCACCGTTTTGAAACGTGGTATTATTACTATCGGAAAGAATAAGAGATTTTACGTTTTATCTTTTCCTCATCTACCTTTTGTGCGTCAAGTCTACACAATCATGCCGCAGTCCCAGGAAATGTGGCAAGGTCTACTGCAAGCTCTTGATGTGGATGAACTGACAACGTATGACATTTGTAAAGGAGTAAGTCGGCGCTCAGTTTTAAATTGGCATGTCTTGCACACCAAATGTGTGAGTGTATCTTTCAGTACCGATACAGTCGATCGGGGCATTTCGGTCGAACATTAGATTTTACAAACGCCGCATCACCTAGTTTCATAGAAAGTCGGTGTGTACTTTTTCCTGAGTCTCGGAGGATGAAGAAAACGCACGTCGTGACAGATTGTGATCTAGACCTTCCCGACTGCCCATGCAGTGGCCACATCCCAACTCTGCCTTGAATTCTCCCAAGCCAATAAGGAATACGGACATCCTCGTTTCCTCAACGTTTGAGCTTCTAGCTTGTGAACAAACCACCTGATGTGTTTGTGCAAGTACGGCTTCAAGAATAATTTGTAAACTCAAATTCCTCCCTACTAATGAATGGTGATGCGCTATCATATGTGCCCTTTCAAAAACCTCGATTAGAGTATCTAGTGTCATGTAGGTCACGTTTCATTACAGTATTTAGGCGACATCTTCCCTCTTAAACTCAATACTTGTTGTTTCTCTAATACCCTTATGAAATCTTTGTCACAGTACTCCCAGATTGGGGAGTATCAGATAGTTCCCAATGCATGGGAATGCAGATCTCGATTCAATCGATTTAGGAAGAGTGGGGAATGCAGAAATACACAATTATGGAGGAAATATATTACTCACCTGCCCCGTGAAATGTGTCGTGCACATGACTCTCGAATCATCACTGGAAAACCGTTGATCTCGGTATTCGCTCCATGTAGCATAGGTCAATTAAAGGTGGAAGTCATCAAGTAGCAACATGTAACCGCTACACACAGTGACCGAGAGAGAGTCCTTTAGTGACCTTTCATTGACCTTACGACAGATAAGTCTGGCCTCAACCCACTGCAAAGGACATCTAAAATACTGCGCCAAACTGAGGGTTTTCAGAGTTCTGGATGGAAGAAAGTAAACAAAATGAAAATTGCTTTGGTCGGGGTTTTGGTACCAGAAGACTAGGTCACAGAAATAGTCCAGAGTGTACTAATGACAAGGCGTGTAGACCGCGTGTAGACAAATTTTAGTAACAAACAGTAATGGCTCTGACGAGTCCTCTCAGACGGTCGTTACCGTGACTATCCTGTGTTGCAACTATTATCCTTCTGGATATTGTTGATCCGGTCCTCTGTGATGTTTTGTATTGCGTCCAGAGCTAAAGCAAGCGGCAAATAATGCATAAATCTAAGCGTTTTGGATTCTACAATGTTGCCAGAGGTGGCCAATTTCGATCATGAATAAGTAAGATATGACAGACCAGCTACCGTGGGTAAAATATTCTATAACCTAGCTAATAATGTAACGGCGGATACTACTTATGAGGCGTGCGAGTAGTCTGTGAGTGGTCTTCTCGAAGCTCCTCTCCGCGCATAATGGAAAGTGAATTCCATTACGGAACTTGCGGGACTGCTTTGCAGTGTTTTCTTCACAACTGCGCGATAATCAATGAATATCCATAAATAGTCAAGAAAACGCGTGAGAATGTTTAGTTTTTAAAAACTATGTGCGTATAAGACGTTTGCTTTCCTGTCCAATGGTTTGTAACTGCTTACTTGGTGTTTGATGATAAACAACCTCGTGGAAAAAAGTTTTTCTCCTTACACTGATACCCGGACATTGTTCCGGTTAGTTTCGCGCTACCATCCGTAGGTTGTCGCGGTTTCGACCAGGTTATATTTTGATTTCCAACTAGATCAGATAACACTGCTAGCGTCATTCTTCCGGGAGCCAAAAAGAGCCCAACTCAGAGATAGGTTGGACAGCTCAATCCTTCTCTTCCTGATTGCGGACTGGTAGTTCATGTTTACAGATAATATTGTGAAACAGAGTGGCCAACGATTGAGAAAATGATTCACTCACGATCTGTACTGGTCTACATTGTGGATGCGAGTTTTCATTCAGTTGAATACGGAACACTTTAGATGCTCCAGACTTTGGCTGTGACAGAGTGTCTAAATTTGGAATTTGTCTTCGAGAGAATTTATCAAATTTCTCTGCAAATACCTAAAGACATCTCGCCTTGGTTGACATCCATTCATCAAAAGTAATCGTTACTGCATCACTAGTCGCACTCAGCATGTCTCTTTGTCCACAATTCTTCAGTCACTTAACCTCCCCTCACCCAGATCACATTCAGATGTCCGCGTTGAATTTGATTGTCCAATAACTTTTTCCTGGTGGTTATATCTAACTTGAATTCTACCCTGATTACTTTGTAACCGACATATGTAGGTAGATGTCTGTCTTCGGAAGATGAACAAACGTCTCCACCTAACTAAATCACACCTTACAAAAATTCCTCCTTCATTTAAACAGATCGAGTCGGTTTTGGATGACGTGGATATACCGCCTTTCGGGTGTTCGCAAATTCCCAAATTTCCAAAGGCAGGAGAAGAGAAATCGGTCAAACTCTACATAGCTGAATGTAAAAACACCGAAGCCAAAGTCAGTGTCGACATCATGACAAAAATTCACAAAGCCTTGAATGTTGAGGCCAGCCTGCCCGTTAACGTTACAAGTAAGCAAGCGTAGTATTTCTCCTTTTTTGTGTAAACCCTAGCACAAAATGCACAGTTCCTTGTCAAATACAAAGAGGTTAAGAAGCATAGTTCAACTATATCACCGTTATTCTGTAAGCATTTTATTTCCACCGAGGGCGTCCGCCCAAATCCACCCAGTTCGCAACCGCAGTCTTTGCACTTTCAGTAATCCAGTGATGAATCAACATTTTGACGATGCTTCAACCGGTCAGCAAGCCTACAGAAGATAGGAAGAGAACTCGGAGCATTGGAATCCGCTCATCTCCTCTCTCATCATCTCATCATCTCTCATCCTCTCATCTGTCAAATATGAGCTTTGTAGTATAGACCATGGTCAGTTTCTGGATAGATTCTGTGGATACAATGGTGATCCGTGAGAGCAATAGATGACTTGTTTCCGTTTGAATGCAATGATCAGCTCTGATTCGTCAAGGAAGACTGGACATTATCTTAATGTGACCGTTTGTGTAACCCGACGAGCCACTGAGCGATACTGGCGGTGTCCATGCGACACTGACAGTCTCTCATGCCAGCTTGGTCAGTGTCTATAGACTTGATGAACACAGTCTCCTGGCCACCCCAGGTTGGGGGTTGGAATACGTGTGGCGACTTGTTCCGTAAAAACGGTAAAGTATTTGCATTTCACGCCAAACTCGGCTGCCTTGTGGTCAGGCTTTTGAGCCAAAGGCTTTGGTTGAGAATCCTAATCGCCCTCCTGTCTAGGTGTGGGCGTCCTGACAGTATTCTGGCCCACGTACAACTATGAACTGCACATATACAAATGAACTCATGCCCCACAGGTCTTCACGTGGTGCCATCAGCCTTACCCGCTCCAAACAGCAAGGCAAATAATCGAAAACATGCTACTGCTGACGCCTCCCTACTTTCTCCTTCACATACTTCTCCTTTCCCCACCCCATTAATAACTCTATCTTTGTAGGTCCAACAGTAAGGACTGATGGCGCCGTTCGTTCTGCAACGGCTTTGCAAGCAACATCTGCGCGTCATCCTTCACCGATTCCTCAGGCAGCTTGAAATAAATCTTCACACCTCGACGCTCGGTCTATCTGGCCGCCTTCAACGCCCGCACTCTGAAGCAAGCAGCACAACAAGCTGATCTTGCTCTAACACTGGGCTTACTTGACGTTGATGTGTGCTGTGTCTAAGAAACAACAGTTCGAGATGTAAGCACAGCGATTGAGCTAACCGCCCCATTACTCTCCACTCGCTTCCGTTTACGCATCTCTGACCACTTAGAGTTTGCTGCGGCAGGATGTGCAGGGGTCGGTGATGCCCTAAGACACCGGCCGGAAGGATCGTTGCTTGACTGCATACCCGTTGATAGTCGCCTCTGTGCGCTTCGTCTGGCAACGTCTGTGAAGCAGTCTTATAAGCGGAAAGTTGATCGATATCTTTTTGTCGTGTCTTCTTACGCCCCAACTAACTGTAGCTCTGACACCATCAAAGGCAAGTTTTATGACGCCCTGAATGCCCTGTTAAGGCGAGCTAAAATCTCAAATATCGAGATCTGAACGCACAGGTGGGCAGGCTTGGTGCATCTGAGCCTCAATTACGTGGTCGACATGGACTGGACTCGGTACGTACGGACAATGATGATCGATTGCTTCAGCTGTGTGCTGACAGGAAGCCATTTTTAAGGAATACTAATTTCCGAAATAGCCGAAGTCGTCTGGCCACATGGTGTCCTCCAACGTTGTGCCGTCTACGAACTAAAATCGATCACATTGCCATCAGTTACCGATGGCACGGATCAATAACTGACCGGTCGTTTTGGAACACATTGGTGGTTTCTGACCGCGCAGTCGTCCGAGGTCGCTTCTCTCGTTGTTTTCCAGGGCCGCGTGACAACTGACACACTGACAGGTTCGGATGTCAGCTGAATTTACCAGAATCGTCTTCTAGAGTCTCTTCCGAATACTCTTCCATAAGATGTGGTTTCATACTGGGACGAGATTGCCACCTCTTTGCATAGTGCTTGGAGTTTTACCTGTAGCACGGCGCTACCAGGCTCACTGAAGCACTGGATATCAGACCGAACGTGGCACTGCTTAAATCTCGGAGAAGTATCCCCTCCGCTCGAGTACCGAATATAAGATAGAACAGCTTGAATTTCAGAGAAATGGCCCCGCCGGTCCCCCACATAACTTGACCCGATGAAGCATCAGACGTCAACTGAAAGTGAGCGCGTGCCTGGTGGACGGGGAAGGAGGCTCACAAAGCCGGGAATGCCCGAAGATCATTTCAGTTGATCCGTGCGAAAGGTCCCCGGAGACCGCCAGTGAGTGCAACCATCAAGTATCGAATTGGAATAACCATCATGAGTAAAGAAAAGCGCCTCGACTGGTGGGCCGAATACTTCGAACAGCAGTTATCGTGACCACCAGCTGCCACTCATCAGGAGCCCACAGCTAGCGTAGAACCATGGACGATGTAGGTGGAACCCTCTACTGCCTCGGAGGTTTATGACTGCATATGTACTCTCAAGCGCCGCCGAGCTTCTGGTCCGGATGACCTTTCACCCACATTGTTCAAAGCTGGGGTTAAAATCCTCAGTCAGCGCTTGTCTGATCTGATTGCCTGCATTTGGGACAAGGAGTCTGTCCAGACAAGTAGAGAGAGTCGGTGATAGTGCCTATTTTCAAAAAAGGGGCTCATATTGAGTGTGGTACCCACAGGGGGATCAGCTTACCCTCGGTTGTAACGAGACTGCTGGCGTCAGATGTGTTTTTTCGCCTTATGGTGACTAGTGAAACACTGACTCGAGAGTAGCAAGCAGGGTTCCAGCCTGATAGGGAATGTGTTGATGAAATCTTCACACTCCGTCAGGTGCTAGAACAACGCCACACATGTTCCAAGGCGCATTCGACTCGGTTGATTGGTCCGTTCTCCTTAACACGTTAGCCTATCAAGGAATGTCCCGGAATTTTGTGAACATAAGACTTTCTTTGTATTGTCAGACTTCCGAACGCGTCAATGAGTATACGGAAAGCTCTCCGAATGCTTTCGTACGCTCTCTCTATTCTTATTTAACTTCGTGATCGATGAAATAATGAGAAGAAAGCTGGAAGTTCTCCAAAATCCCGGCGTTCAAATAGCCTGTGACAAAAACTTTGCCAATCTGGAATATGCAGACGACATCGTTCTCATTTTCGAAGAGGAGGAGAAGGCAGAAGCGTTTTTGGATGAACTGACCAAAGTCATCCCGTCCTTTTGTATACACTTTGCACCCAAAAAGTGTAAGGTCATGCTCGTGGACATGCAGTCACTGAACACGCCACTGATAATCCAGTGGGAGGCACTTGAAGTTTTGGAGAGATTTACGTATCTTGGAAGTTGTATTAGTTCTGACTGTATTGTGACAGATGAGATCAATGCACGAATCTGCTAGGCTTCGGTCGAGTTTGCTAATTTGAGACACCTATGGTTTCAAAGCGGTTTATCGCTGAACCTCAAGGGACGTGTGTACAAGGCTATAGTGCGGACTTTTTTGTTGTATGACTGTGAGACTTGGCCTGTTCGAGCAGCAGAACTGAGGCGTCTCCAGGTGTTCGACAACCATCGTCTCAGAAATATAGCTCGTGTGGGTTGGTGTCAGAGAATCCGTAACGAAGCAGTAAGCAACCCAGTGCTCGGGTGTGCAACGGAGACGTCCATTGAAGTATGTGTCTAGCACCAAAAGCTGCATTTGTGAGACCATGAATTGCGCATGCCGAAAGATTGTTTGCCGAGGAGAGTGCTTTTTCCGTCCCCAGTTCAAAGTGGCGGAAGCAGAGAGGTAGCCAACACTTGACCTGAGAGAGAGGTATGAAAGAGATTACGAAACATCTGACTTCTGCCGCTGCGACCTGGCCTGCACCACCCGGGACCGTGTGATTCCAACTGCGCCTGGCTGGAGACGCTGCTAGATGTGATTGCTAGTCGATATGAGTGGCGTTCTTGTTGTCAGTTTCTATCCAGATTGCCTGAATGAGTGTCTCAATCAATTCAATCAGTTTATCACCTAGTTTATATATATGTATGGACTGTATATATATATATAATAATATATATAATATATATATATAATAATATAATATATATTATATATATAATAATATATATAATATATATATATATAATAATAATATATATAATATATATATATATAATGATGGTGATCTATTAACCTGTTACTTTGTGTCTGACAATCGTTGGCAGGTTAAGTTGACTTTGAATGCGATGACTACGTTTACGTGGTTGTGGTTTATATGGTGCGTACAGCGTCAGCATTGCGTGCCACCTTTTTAAATCCATCCTGTTTGGCGGTCCCGGGTGGGGAAGAGCACAAATGCTTCGTTGCTCGACAAGTGCAGTCAGTAGCTATAATGACTTGGCAAATCGGCCACCAAACTGATCACTACAATCTGACTGCACTATCACTTTGGCAAGAGTTGAGTGCTCACCTACAACTCAGGCCACTTAAGAGACAACCATCTGGTACCCCAAACTATCAGCTTCTGCAAAGGAGGCTTATAAAGTGCAAAAATGCGGTGACGTCCGAACAATAACACGGAAAGAATATGAAGCAGGCAACTACAAAACTCTTAAAGACGCCTTGTTGATAAATAAAAAATTGTGCCAACACGGATAAGAAGTTTCGTTCTGCAAAACTCACCACCGTTATATTCATGAAACTCTGGTGAATGGCCTGTGAAATAAACTATTCGGTTGTAAACTATGCGTAAATAACTGTGGTATCTTCTCTCCAGTTCTGCCGTTACAGTTCGATTCAAATCGTTCATGTTTGAGAACGGGTCAACATAAACTGGAGACTATTTAAACCTGAATATCATTCGTGGATGTATACACAGGACATGAGGCTTTTTGGGATAAATTTGCGTAAGAAATTTTTATGAACAGGCTAATATATTAAGGTCTATCCAAAATCATCCAGAGTTTTCATAACCACCTGAACACATCCTCCCTACATAAATGCAGCATCAGATTTGTTGAAACCCCGTAGTGCAACAAAAAATTCACAAGTCCAGACCTCATAAACCCGTAGTGCAACAGAAAAAGATTGAAATGTTACTGGTGACTGGACCCCACGGTTGCTGAGTATTCTTCATCCGCAACGGTTTCAGCGACACCAATAGAGATTGAGTTTGCTGATCCCGCCATAATTACGATGGTCAAACATGCACTCCATCCAATCCAACGATGCCAAATGAATGTGCTTTCAACCCCGTGGCGTCCGTGTAGGTGTAGTAGGTGAGAAAATGCTCACGATGTTGAGGAACGGAACGGTGATAGCAACCCTACTGTACGCTGATTGGCCTGACGGACTGACCAATCACGTGCTACGTTTACATCATAAACAACTGTTCCGGCACGGCGCACTATTATACCTTATGTCCACTTTTCTACACCACCACAATAGTCTTGCCAGTACAGATTTGCCAGGTGCAAATATGTTACAGCACCGTGATATCGGTTGAACCGAAGTCCCATATTTGTGTTTCTACCAGTTGGCGAATGTGGTGTTAGACGGATGCCGTCAACGAGTAAACTGATCTTCGGGTTCATAAGTACCTTAGCTGGGGACTTTCCATGTGGAGCTTTAATACTTGGTGTCTCACTGTAACTCAGCAGAAATGTCTCGATGGTTTCCGGTGTGTTCCCCTCCCCTTTGAGTTTCAAGTGTGGGCGTTTGAAAATGTCCACAAATCTTTTCACCTAGCCATTTGATTATGGATGGAATGGTGGTGATCGCACGTGCATACTATTTCTTGACAGAAAGCAGAAAATCCAGCGGACGTGAATGCACTGCCGTTGTCAGAAACAATGATATTCGGAACTCCAAAGTGGCCAAACACATTTATTCTTGAAATGGTAACACAAGCAGCAACTTGTTTCTTGTTAAACACTTCTGGCCACTTACTGTAGGTATCTACTGGGATCAGCTGTTGTTTGCCATTGATTAGTCCGGACTCAAATTGAAGTGAATCAAAACGGCTACCGTTTCCTGGGTGTCGTTGGGGTGTGTGTGAAATCAACAGTTTCAGTAGGAGTATGAATAACGTTTGTTTTACTACATCCTAACTAAACAAATTCATCATGGGCCCATGAAATTCTTTCCAGAGGCATTTGTTTGAACCATTTGTATACTCATAACGACGCATTCTGTTATCTTTCTCTCTCCAGTTGGTCCACTACAAGATCTGTGGAGTAAGCGACCATTAGCAAAATAAACCGTATGCATATGAGACGAACAAAAGAAGTAAACAACGTTTCGACGAGTACTTTTCACTTGCAAATCAATTTGGTTTCCACGGGAAATTCGACTGAATCTCTCGTAAATAAAGCCCTTCTACTTTCAGGTTTTGTTTGGTAGAAAGGTTTTCTGTTAAGAAATGAACACCGACGCACTAGTTCCAAGTGGGGTCTATCCCTGAATATGAGGCTAGTCTAAGCAGGAGAAATAACAGCTAAACTCTTTACACATTGTTAAAACGAGCCAACAGTTCACATCCAACAAGCATCCCACATCATCTCACCACGAACACTTCGTTAACGGTTTAATTAGCCTACAGAATATGATACCGCCAAAACCGTAAGGTGTTCAAAACCTTTTGACGAAAGCCAGTAATTTTTAACATCGACATTTTATCTGCTGCCCAAGTTGAAAAGCATCTGACTATTGAATGGCTCTATCGATATGAAAATGCAAAGAGGTGATGTGGTGAAGACATTGCTTATTCCACACGGGGAAAGTAATTCAACAAATGAGATCAGGACAAACGTTTACCAATGGAAGTCAAGTGGTTGAGTTTGGGCTCCAGCGGGTAATAGCCATGCGAACAGTTCTCAGGATCTCAAACAGGATAAACCAGAAGGAAGAATAATTCCACAAGATGAGTGAACGTGTTATCTGAGGATTCGTCACTTGAGCATCCGGTCAACACGTGACCACGTGATTTGGTTTCCGTGGTGGAAGGGTAAGTGATGCTATATTCTGTTCAAGTGCCAGTTGACCACACTCGGCCGTTCATGACCGAACGATTGTGTCCAACTGCCAATCGGGAGGTCACGGACAAATTACAGTGGTGACTTATGCAGCTGATAAGATGTGCGAGCTGATCAGCAAAATGAGTTCTTTATTCTGAAACTTCGGAGGGACAAGAGAGAATGGGAATTCCTTGCGTTTAGCCTCGCACTTTCAAGGCGCAAAACGTATGCCGAAATGTGAAACCGCATTCGACGCGTGTTCAGACTACTTTGCTCAGACAAATAATCGTTGGAAAACGAGACGCTATTGTCTGCCTAATCCAGTCGACTGACCTATTTTGGAATACTCTCTCCATAATGGCATCGATGAGAAAGCTGAAAAAAACGAAATGTAACAACTCGAAAGAAATTCCACTAGTTTTGACTGTGCTTTTGGATAGTTCATTTTGGGTCCGGTTCAACATGGGGCGTAGGAATAAATGAGGAACGAGGAACGTTCACAAGGCTCAGGGGCATTCCGCGCCTGTCACTCATGTACTCAATCCACAGAGTGAAAAGCGCCTTTAAAGTCAAGAAAAATCCCGGTCGTATGGTCGCTGGTATGAGTGGCGCTTCTCAGGCACTTGACATAATGCATAGATATGGTTAATGCGGACCATATCGGACAGAAGACTTATTCGTTGCCCTGGGACCTGCGTCTCATCGCAGTAAAATGAAAGTATTCAACCTTGCGGTTGCATCGGTCGGTTCGTGTACTTTTTCGAACACAGTGACGACCATCGATTGGCCTCGGATCTCTAAAGCATGTTCTTGTTTCCATACAAGTGCAAACTAGTCAAGGCAGATCACACAGATTCCACTTCTCTTCCTGTAAGGTGGATTCAGCCGAGTCCACCGTACAAACCAATGAGAGCATTCGATGGGAACCATGATCCTGTAAGACGGCGGCTCAGATTAATGGACTGGACGGTTGAACAGCCTACTGGTAATGCGCTAGACGCTATCAAAGTTTGTTAACGTGTATAGGAGATCACATGGCATCTTCCAGAGTAACCTACGGGAACGAGTGGACAGTGGTTGGTGCAAATCTCACACCACAAACCAATTGAACTGGACTGGACTCACCACCATTCACTCTCCAAGATGGTCGCGTTTAGCATATTTCACCCATTGATGCGTGATCATCTACGCGCCCACAGCCTAAGTTTCCTTCGGTTGCGAGTTCCGAATATGACCATAGGAATCGGCTCACTGAAAACTGATTTCATCCCTGTTGGGCATCATTATCAATGTGCATTCCTGGAAGATCTACCATCAAACACTGCTGCGAAGGAATTCGTGGCCGTGTGCTAGGTTTTCCGAACTCTTGACCGCTTGACTGGGAGTCTGGACCTTACTGGAACTGCATGAGCTATGTTCGGTTGTTCGAATCTTTTAAGCGAAACCTGATGACTGTCAAAGAGAAAAATCCACTTTTTAAACTTTAGAAATCTTTCCATTGGTTACAACAATTGAATTGTATATGAGATAAAACCCTTTTCAATAGTTATGCAATCTAACCAACGGTAAAAAAACGAACGCCCAACTTCACTTTTGATCCTAGGTACAACAGCCGATGTTACACTGGCTTCAC